>DWGW01000633.1:0-13909 GCA_018247775.1 Udranomia orcinus
TCTGTTAGTTCCATAAAATTCTAACAGATGGCGGTGTTGGGCAATTTGTTAGACACCTACCTAAATTAGATAACAAGGTAGATGGCGTTGGAGCTCGATTTCTAACTTAACGTTGGTCAAAATGACTCGAGCAAAGACGAGGGTGGCGACGGGGATAGAGAAATGATCCTGAGGCGATACGAAGTGTGCCTGGTCAGCTAGTAATATATAAAATTAAATGAGTGAGTCCCGCTGCTGCTGCTGTAGTGCAGCGTAAACACAGGACCTCAGGGGCTATCGGGGCATGTCTTCGATGTGTGCGATATGTGACTGCGTAGAGGACACGGTGTCGCACACCCTGGCCGAATGTCCGAGAGGGGAGTGTCGTCAGCGCGCCTCGTCGGGCTCTGTGGTCGGAGGCGATCTCTCGCTGCCCCCCGTGATCAAAGTCATGGTGGACAGTCATATCATTTCACAGAAAAGGAAGATGGAGCCCCACCTCTCCACCTCCACCGGCCCTCGTGGCGGAAGGAAAATTCTGGCGAAAAATGCCAAATGTTCATCACGTAAAAAAAAAACAAAGTTAAATAAAAATTCAAAGCATTTTAATCCATTGGCTGAGAATTAAACGCTGTTAAAAAACGTGGAGTTAAATAAATTGTTGGTGTATTTTTTACTTTGCAGTTCAATGTTTGGTGCTCACGTGAACACGGGAATAAGACTCTTGTTTCCAACTGGAACAGGAACAAATAAAATCCCCAATTCGTATACAACGATCGAGGTTTTAGAGAGCCACTAAAATGTAATGCTTTGCAGGAACAACAAGAACAATGTGTTTTCGAGCTGATAGCGTAGTTTCGGCGTTCGGCTCTAGTCGGCAGGATTTAAGTATTTAAATGTTGATTATATACGGAGTTTAATGAGACAGTGTATACAGAGTTTTACGTTCGATATCCTATTCTCAGTCACATATTCGCTTTTCTTGCTCTTAGTAGATATGTACTAATTACGACATGTGTGAAAACGTTAATCATCCAGACTGGTTCCTGCTTGATCGATGGGAGACTTTTGTATATGGCAGCAAGCAAGCAACATGGCAGCGTCGAATTCAAAATTGAATAATGCTTGTATTAACCTTGTATTTGCTAACTTTCACGATAAAGACGAGATAAGGTACCTTAAGTACTCAGCACATTTGAGGTCTTCTTTAGGTAAACGACTTTATATTTTAAATATCTTTACAAATTACATTAAAAGTGCTGAACTGAACACGAACCCCAAAAAGTCGAGCGAAATAAAAACGATTTCCCTCAAGCGAAAATTTGATAAAAGGAAGAGTAAAGAAAAAGCATTGGAAATTCGTCCGCGGCGCGCCACACTTGTCACGTCAATATTGGTTTTCCCTTCCACGTCCAAGGGAGGGGGAGGGTGGAGGGGGGGAGCGGGTGACACGCTCACACAAATGAAATTAACTCCGGCAAAGTTTCAATTTGACCAATGATAAATTTGTTGTCGATTGTGGCAGCACCACTTGTTCGCCGACTACCCCGCTTATTGTTTTCTCCTGAGGTGCTTATTTGTTACGCTATGTGCGATGGACTATGTTTGTGTGTTGGTGTATATATAAACGATTGAAAGTGTGTAAATATTTATCTTTGTAGTATTTGATTTTCGTATGGTATGATTCCAAGTAGTCACCATAGGTTATGATAATGCCACAATATACAACAACAATATATATTCACAGTTAGGCCGTTGGTACTCCTTGAACTCTAAGATTTCCTTTTATTTTTATAAAAAACAGATAAAACAAGGTTCCTCAGACTCGTATTAGAACAACATTTTAAATAAACGATAAATATTCCATCCAAAATATATCTACCAGCTTTAAAATTAATAAATTATTTTTAACATCAAATAGAGCATTTACTTACGCCAAGTCGATGACCCGGACGGAGGACAGGCTCCCAAAATAAACATTTTATGTACCATATAAATTACTTTTTGCAAAATTACTTGCTACATGATATGAAATGGGATACAACATGATATCACTCGCCTCCAGAATATTTCCCGTAATTGCCTACAGCAATGTCAATGTAACTACAATTTCCCTGATTCTCACTTTCCTCAATAATATCGAAGTCGTTCCACTTCTGGAAAAGTCGTAGATATTAATACATTTTTAAAAACATTAAGTCACGTATTGATATATTTATAAATGTTATATAAATATTGTTCAATACCGTTGTGTCTAACATATTGCTGATATCTCATACGAGTAGCTTACTGAAATTAAACACGCATACGCATACACGATACTTGGCCTGTTTATTTTATATTGACTGGAAGACCAAATCGGTTATACCTTAACTGAACATTTTCATCTATAAAATATCAAGTTGTAGAGATTGATCTATAAATAGTTAATCGTGTTCGAATCTGAACATACTACGTTTCGCACAAATGTATCTAGAATTCTAGAATCAATGATTTAGATACCTAGAATAATGTAGATATGCGTGCCCATTCTCACACAATTGATCAAATATGTAAGCTTCGGAGTTACGAGGCTGGAACTCGCGTTGACTTGATGAAAACGAACCTATTCAGGTGGAAGATGTCGGGGGATTCTTCACAATAGGCGGTATTTCAAATTGAGAACGAGTGATATGTTGCGATAAATGTTATTGCAAGAACGGATTTTGCAACAAATTCTCTTAGGAATTTAAATCTCGATATATAGGCAATTTTATAATAGGCACATTTATAAAATTGCCTTTTGTAAATGTGCCTATTATAAAATTCTAATGGAATAGAAATCAGTGAGAAATATATTCCATGCCACTTTTATATCTTGATTGCAATGTTATTTGTAACACGTTCATCGAATGCATACTTCGCAGAATAATAATCATTATTTGAGACTATCGCATAGAGTTTTGGATTCGATACATAGAACGGCAAAACAAACTTAAAGGGTTAAATCTCAGTGGTGCCATTACACGTTATTATAACTGTCTTTTTCCCATCAAATATATTTTATAACATTTTATTTCCTGCGCCAGAACAAAACGCTCAACTAAAACCTAATATGAACATCGAAATTATTCTTCATCTCGACCTATTTATGATCCAAAGAGTTTCCGGCGTTGGCTAGTGTGATTGTAATACTGAATGCCGACCAAGGATACCTTCGCTGCTTTGAAGCAAGGAAAGTTTTCGCCCTAGACCTAAAACAATTTATCAAGCGACCCAGATCAGCAACATGGACCATCTTCAATAGCGCCGATGCGCTAGATGCCCGTGAATGCTTTAGGTGTACCTACAGTTGACAATATTTATAGATAATATATTAAAGTATGATTTTTTTTGATGATTTTCTACAAGACTTACTTACTTAGTTACTCTATCGTCTATCGTAGGTACTACTCAAGCCAAGAAGGATATTTATAATAATGTACTCCAAATTGGTGCGAATATACCTCACAGTAATGATATAGCAAACATGTCACAACCATGATGATTACGTTTCATCATGTAGAGAAACATTTTTTTGCTTACAATTTTGCTTTAATCTCATTTACGATATATACAAGATAAAAACCACACGAAACATTTTTGAAGCCGACTGTACCTAGACGAATGATAGTCATCATTACGGGCAAGTTTGAAAACGGTCGTTAGCAAAGAAATCCAATAGAAAACTTAATACATCGCGTGGAATATACCACACCTCAATAGGCGCTCGTCTATCAGCCCACTGACAGTGAACATAAAATGTTTATCACAGAATGGAACAGTTTTCCAATAACAGTTTTCTGAGAAGCAATGAAATGTAATATAAAAAGTTTGCTCGATTTTGTTCTTATAAAATATGTATAACTTGAAACGAATTTATTACTATTATAAAAGTTGAACTATAAGATGTGTGCGTAAAAACAATCCGGGATAACGATCAAATTTACAGTGAACACCTCCTTAAATAAAAGATAAAATCACTTAAGGGTTTACTTCTATTTTTTAAAAATAACATTTAAACAATCATATATGTAAATAACCTTAACCCAGGCAACCTTAACCCAGAGATAAGAGACCTTAACCCACAGGCAAAAATTGGTTATAGAAAACTCGTCAACCTTACTGATACATCGTATATCAGGATATGACATAGTTCCTTCTATATAAAAAAACTACAACTACACACACTAGCACATAAGATAAGAAAGAATTTGTACTTCACGTTACTGTTGATGAAATGATGTATAATTTATAATGTAGACATCTTAATGAAAAAGGACACTTTAAATAATTAATTAGAGGAACATAAAGTAGCATACGCGATGAGAGACATAATCCTTCGTAAATACATTAGAAACACGCTCCAGCGAAGGGCTTCGCTCGTGCGTGACGCCTGAAGTAATATGAAAACAAATTTAGTTAATTGTAATACTAAATTTGTTTTTCGTATAAAACCTTTGAAAGTAGGTCTGTTGGAAACAATTTAATTATGAAATAAACGAATCTCATGAAATAAATTGAACGGAATAAATATAAAATCTATTTATTATTGGCGAGGCGATGTTAATGGATTATTTTTCTATGTTAGTGACCATAGAGTTTGTTAAGCCAAATTTTAGAATATTATGTATTACTCATACGAGAACACAGAAATCGTAATGCGTAATCTCCTCGTACTCATATAAGTCGATGATTATACACGCAACACACCTGACACCGTTCTTGTCTCGCCGTGTAATAACGGATTTCCAATGTTCCCTTAGTGTGATTTCAAATATATTGACGCATTTTTATGTTTTATCATTCGTTTATTACATACCTTTGTTATTTATCAACCTATATTGTATATAAGAAAAATACGTTATTAAACCGTTGTCTTAACAAAAAAACATATAATCAAGAAAATAATGAACAATAAGTTCGTAGTCAAACAACTACAACAACAACAGACAAACCCTTTACTTACTTTTATATAGAGATGGTATAGTGTTATCCAGTCGGCGGGGAGGCGGCGGGGAGGGGTCACGCTGACAGCGGATTAACATGATATTAAAGGGATAACCGCACATTATGTACACTAATATATCATTTCTATTCAATACTGGCAGTAGCTGGAGCCGGTCCCCGTGAAATGGGTTTAATTATCATGATATAACTCAACTCACTTAAATTATAAATGCGAGAAGATATTTGCTTGTTCTTATGCTATTGTGGTGAAATTCATATCGAACTTGTCTATTGCAGATATTTATTGTAGTAATTAAATAAACGATAGTAAGAAAGCACAGTGGTTTAAATTTAGCTGTATTCTTTGAACTATATAAACCAATATACAAACATCTCATACATGTGAAGGATGCCCGTGAGTTGACAATCCTGCGAATTAAAAAAAATCCAATGTAGTTTAACATCGCAGTTAAAAATAAATTTACTGTAATATAAAATGAGTTCAACATGTAATTGCCAGCAATTCATACACGCCATTTTAAACTTTATAAAATGAAATAATGTATTGCACAAAATTTTATATATTTTACATCGAACGTGTTCGTGTATATATTTTAAATTGAGTACATTTACGGCGTGTACCCTGTACTTGCTGGATTATATAGGTATAGACAGGGCGGGTAAATATAAAATTACCTAATTTTAAACTTCATACAAAAGTGAAGAAGTCCAGTGTTAATAAGCTAATTATCAGACTTAATTCTCAGAAATCATGTTTCTAAAATTATATTAAAAGCCCCTTTGTAAGTGTGTTTTATAAAAGAAATATATTCAAACTAACGTTTCGTTATTGTATTAAATCCGCATAACTTTTATATCAATAATGCATCGATATAATAAGGAAATGGAAAGATTTTCCATACCGGTACCATTTGGCCTCTAATAACAACTTCAGACGCGCTGCGAATACAAATGAGTTCTGAACAAAAAACATAAAATTATAGTCTGTTATTTTTCGATTACAGTCGTGTAAGCGAAGCATGGTCCATTTAGGACGCTTTGTACCCATTCCCCTTATGCTTCTTCTTCCTGTCATATAACATTGAGACAAAAATATTCCTACAGACAGAAAAAGCCTACTGAGTTGGTTGCAGGGTATTCTCAGTTAAGGCCGTTTTTCGATTCAGTGTAACTTCTTTTAAAGTATTTAATTGTTAATACTATCTAACCAGGCGCACTTTGTATCGCCTCGATCATTTTCCCTTTCTCGTTTATATTAACACAAATACATCAGTGAAAACCGCATTCAAACCGGATCAGCCGTTTATGAGATAAGATCATTGTATAAATGGATTATAAAACTGACAATATAAATATAAATTCCTTTTTGGCTCTATTATTTAATAAACACCAGGGGTCTTGTGGTTGTGTTGAAAAATGCTTTTCTCTTAGATATCTTTCATGCACAGACAGCGATCACTTACAGATTTATTATATGTATAAATAATTAGCATATAAAATCACTGGCAAATAATACATTTCATTGTTACGTCGTGTCCTATTATAAGCAATAATCGGTGCGGGCCGCACGTGAGAGTGCTTTGAACGCATTGTTATCAATGTAATCATCAGGATGACTCTATTGATGGAACTAATCAATCAAATGCAAATGGATTAGTGTACAAGTGACCGACTCCACTCAATGTTCATTATTTTAGAGTAGATCACGCCCGACTCCACTTAGCACAATAGTTAAATTATTTCTGTATTAGTAGTAATTATTTATACATTTTAGAATACGTATACATTTCTCTAGCAGTCAATTAATTATGTATTCAACAAGGCAGGCCTTTTTTGCGCTGTATAAAAAAACAATAATGTAAACCTTGTCGTTTTCTTATTTCTGCCTTATAACAGCAGTGTACTTGCCGCTGTGTTCTGGTTTCAATAGTATAGGTACCAAGAAATTTTACCAATTTCCAAAGAAACCTTTCCTACTAAGTCCCCAGCAACACATTTGTAGTCGACCTAGCTGGAACTCCGAACCTGTCTTATATTGATTGCAGATGTCATTGGGCGGCAGTGCCCACTTATCATCTTAATAATAAAAAATGTATTTTCTTATCATTTAAATACGTTGTACACATTTATTGTTTCACAATTATGTTGTGTAATTACAATTTAAAAATCAGTTTTCCTGCCAACGACGCTTTTTTGGATCGGCGAACCCTACAGTGTTCATTGAGTCCATTCTGATTACTCACTCCATTAACTTCGATCAATGTTTTCATTTGTATTCTTTGTGCCCTTAGCATTAAGGGGATGGTATCAGAATTACGTACATTTCTTGAAATTATAATACATTTTTTAAATAATCGTGTGTTATATATATATTATGTACGCATCAGACCTGGTGTATATCGAATTCAAGTCCGTTCAGGTAAAATTACAATTTTTGAGATAGGAAATTTTCGTGTAGTGTTAGGACACCTATTAGACGTTGGATTTAGATATGTCTGTATTATATTAAAATATGATCTCCAATAGCCTCATTATGTACCGCTTAGTACAATCAGAGTATGATTAAGTTGCATTTGATATCACACACGATGTACCGACCTCTATTCGCCCTATTATGTAAGAAATAAGATTCAGATGCTGAGCTAAATGTCAGGTTTAATAGAAACATTGTCTCATTTCTGTTCCCGTAAATCTTATTACATTGTTTAAGGATAAACATTTCTATTTCACTTGCATCTAAATAAATAATCGTAGTATAGTTTACATCGTAGTGGGGTTTTCAAGCCATTTTGTTAAAATGTTCTCAGTCTTCTAGTCAAGGACAAATCGTTCGATAGTTAGCAAATAACTCGACTTGAGTTAATATTCTGAGTCACATTATTAAAAGTTTAGTAAACGACCTAGTATATAATTTTCTCCAATTCATAAAGATAAGATGATTTAATAAAAATATGTTCTGAACTGAATCTCACCTGAGCTGACCACTGCCTAAAGGTAAGAAAAATCTACTTTAGATAAGTACTTTCTTATAACTCTTTATCGGTCTTTCTGTTCCCACCGATTACTGGGAGTAAGACGACGACCTGAAACTACGTACGAAAAATGTGTTTTTGACCGAAAACTCATGGAGTATTCTCCATATCTTTGTAGAAACACCTAAAAACATATATGGTTTTTACTTATTCGCATTCCGCAGATAATAAATGATGTGAATATTTTTAGTTTATTCCGAGAATAACAACTGCTCGAATAATTCCGTCTTATCGCTTTACACCCAAATCTTACTCATAAATAAACGGACCACAAAGATAACTTCAAAGGCGACATCGGACCAATAGAATTCCCGCATAATCCTAAATAATAAAAGATCTTTTTATGATATCTGAAAAAGTAATGAATGCACATCAAGCCACGAAGAAATTCAAATAAAAAACATACTTTGATGACATCGCTATAAGATTAATGGATGATGAATTTTTTTCCTAACCCGAATATTATAAATATTATAAAAGTATGTCTATTTTACTTCTTCCACTTGTAGTCAATAGCAAGAGGGTATTAAAAGGGAAGGCTACCTAATTAATCAAAATCTTAATTATATATAACATCCCAACTCGACTCGCGTCCCTACTCTACCCTTTCCTAAGCGTATCCTAAAGATAATTATAAATTTTAAATACAAATACTCGTATTACGTGAATGTTTATTAAATTTGACTTTGAAGGACTTATTAATACCATCTGCAAAACTTTATTGATGTGTACTGAACTGAAGTCGATGTCGAATGCGCAAAGTTTGAGAGCTCTCGTCAAATTGACTTTTAATAAGTGTGTTGGTGCTCACAACCAAACTTACAAGTTTAGTTTCACGTTATAATTGGTATATTCATATTGAAAATTAATCGTGTGCAGTTAGAAAATTTTCAACCGGGTGAAGTATACAATGTGCTTAATCGAAAGTAACACTGCATCTGATAATCGTCATTTATGTGATCTTGGGTGTTATTTCAAACTAAAATATGTTCCGAAAGATAAACCAAGCCCACCTGCGGCCGAGTTGATAATAACATTATCTAACCTACTTAAGTCTTTCGAGAGCCTCTTCTGTTCCCCAAAACCACAAAAACGATCAAACTAAGCGGCGCCTCCAAAATGTACAGCATAATCTTTCGGTTTCGTGAACCCTTTACGTAATGGTTTTTGATTTTACGTAATAACCCATAAAAGTAAACCCTTTACTTAGCGGCCGTGGTTCTTGCGTAATAATCCATAAAAGAAAAGCTCTGCGGGCGTACATCGTACGTGTAACATCCGATAAAAGTGAATTTATGAAGCCGCGTGATGTCGACTTTACGCGAACATGTGTTGGGATTACGCAAGCCTCGGCGCAGCCTTCGAGACACGTCGGAGCTTCGTCAGAGTAACATGAACGTTTGCCATTCAGACTACAGTGCAGATTAAACAACGGATCAGTATTATATTTACAGTTAGTAGGTGTATTATTATTTGCTTATAGTGTATCAATTATCAATCGATCAATGTATGTATTTTTAGACGAGAAACACTTTCCTTAACCTCTGAATATTTAAGGACTAACGATAGGTCTGAGCGTACATCAACATGCTGCTGCAATTTAGATTGTAGTAATAGTAACTTCATCATTATACTAAACGATGCTTTTAATCTAGTGGATACAGGAGCAGAAACTATTTTTTTTAAGATTACACTCATAGATTATCCATTTACGTGTTTCATATGAAAAATCAGAACAATTAAATTCATACTCGTTACAAAATCCCCTTCATTTCGGGTTAAAAAAACAAACCGAAATATTACTTCTTATGAAATATGTTCCCTATTCCCGATATACTTACCTTTAAAGGCCGGCGCTCACTTGAACAAAGATAACGTCTGGACGTAATCTAATACTATTAATTTTAAAGGACATTTAAGACACACAAGAACATAAAGTGGTCCCTCACTTCATTTTGGTACTCCGTAACGAAACTAAAACTATAGCTTATTACTATAATACTATGTAGCAAAAATATTTGCGGTATTAAATAAAAATGAAAGGACCGAGACGTAGATATTTAGTAAATGGGACGAGAAGTAGCGGTCTAACTTTTTTATTACCTAGAATTGGACCCGGATGTAGAGCATGTATATTGTATGCCCGTTTTCTTTCGCAATGGTACTGGCAGTGTGCGCTGTGCCTAACACATGTCGCTGTCGTAAATACGAAGCGGCGTCGCCGCTGTACACGCCGTCTTTATTTGCAAAGAGCCTCCCTTTACACTCATGTGTCATTCTCTTTGAATTCCCTTACGTATATCTGTTTCGAGATAATAGGCTTTTTGTTCCTTAAATCGTCAACCTTCACGTTTACTGTTACGAATTTCAGGCAGTAGACGGTATGTATTCGAATTTATAAGAAACTTTGTCCTGGAATCAAATTAACTTACATACTTTGTTTGAATGTTAAAATGGTCCAGGAAAGTAAAGATCTCTAAACGTCCATGGATATCTTCAGTTAGCCTTTAGAAGATTCCCTTTTTCCTTTTCTTTTCTCTAGAAATCTCATTCAACTTGTGAGGTTACGGAAAGAAGAATGCAAGTCAACAGAATTCTTTAAACTTTTCAGCGATGGCTTGTGTCACCAAATAATTTGCAAACAAAATTCTCCATCGAATATTCATTAAATCTGATCAAAGATTTACTTGAATGACACGGACCCTCCGTATCTTAGTTACATGCCTCGTTCCGATTGAAAAGGTTAATAACGGATTCCACCTACCGTTTCCTTGCTGAATCGAATTCTATGCATCCTTGCGTGTCCCATATTCCCAAGCGTGAAACAGACTGTGAAATTAACCTTTCCACAGTCAATTTGAACGAAACGTCAGTGAACGATTCACGTTAATTGCTCGGCGCTCGTCTCCGCGCGTCAGCTGCGGTTGCTTTGAGCCG
The DNA here is from genome assembly GCA_018247775.1 of Udranomia orcinus. Lineage (NCBI taxonomy): Eukaryota > Metazoa > Arthropoda > Insecta > Lepidoptera > Hesperiidae > Udranomia > Udranomia orcinus. Next base: position 10,938 of record DWGW01000633.1, read on the forward strand.
GCCGTTCGTGAGCTGCTCTGGAATTAAATGGACTAAAATTAATAGCAGATAACATTTGAACACCTGGCCCCGCTTCGACACAAGTCTATACCACGATGCCGGCTGGCATTTACAGGGTACTCGTGCAAATCTTACATAACTATAAAACATTACGTGGTTCGACTGCGGAGACACTACCGCCACACCTTACACACCTTACACATGTTTGCTTTATAATGGTAGTGTTCTTGTTGGCGTGTTATAGTTTGATGGGTGTGGTAAGGAGATATAGCTAACCTTACAAATTAAAACCCGACTTTGAAAGAACTTCGATCTTGTCTTGGATTTATTGAAGAGCGATAGTGAGGACTTCCCATCAGGCGGCTTGCATACCCGTTTACTACCACTATGTTATATAAAATATACCAAAGGATGTGATGTAAAGAAAATCGCTTATTCTGTCTTCAGAGTATATAAGGATAGATAACTAAAACGAAATCTCCTGTCGCTTTTTTCCTCTACTACTATTCTTTGTCATTAGGACTAGCGAAATAGCTACAGACTTACCTTCACTATATTATTTAGTAGTTTAAATAGTAAAATATGTTTAATAACGCAATATTAAATGTTAAATGTTAAATTAACTTTACAAGTTTCCAATATCGGTATCAATTAACGTCGTTCAGTGATGATAATTATTCCTCGCCTGTCCCCGCTGCGGTTACTTTGTGCGAGTCGGTACATGCGGGACCGATGGCTCTGAAATTAACTGACCTGAAATTTAATTAATCGATTCAGTATTCATTACCAACCCATTAGGGAATAATCAAATGAGAAAAGAGTTCTCCGTACCTTTGTTTGCCTTTGTATGAGAAACTGCTTTCTTTGTTGTATTCTTTGGTAACAAGAACCTCGCGTACACGATCAAACGCTGATTATGTACACGAAACTTGGTGTTCCTCATTTAAACTTTTTTAGGTTATATTGTACGATGTACGGTATACGATTATTGATCTTTGCTACGACGCAGTAGGACTTCTTTTAATTAATTTATCAAAGTTAATTTTATTTTGACTAAGGAAGGAAGGAATTTTCATATTCATTTGAAGGTGTACATATTTCACAGATGATGGGTGAATCGGCCTACCTACTTTATATATTAGAATTGTCGTACAAGTGTGCCCAAGTTTCCCCACGATTCCGCCCCGCAGTGGCGCAAAGGCACTGCTTAAAGATGCGAGCTACATTTTAACACTCTGTTTGTATAGTCGCCAACAGGGTCGTTGGGCCTGATGTGCGATAAATGTAAAATTAATGTGCGTCAATGTAAAAGAACATCATATCAACCTCAGCAAAATGTACCTGTTTATCATAAAAAGACAAAACTCTCAACACATCTTTTAAAATAATAAACAATCAAGCTTCAAAGGCTTTGTTAATTATAAGGTTGGTAGGATTACAAGAGATATTTCACCTGTAATGCTGTGCGCGTTGTTTTCTAGAAATTACCAGCGAGTACATCGTCTCTAAAACTGTAATTAATTGCTTGTGTGCGGGTGCTAATTAGCGGCTGCTTTGAGCGGAAACCACTCCAGTGATTCAATAGCCCGCACCGAACTGCGCAGAACGTCGAGCGTTCAATTGTTTACTTTAAATTAATACAAGAGCTCTGAGGCTGGTACAATTTTGACCGCCTCACCATACCTTGAGTGTTGTTTAGTACAGTAGCATTGCTTTTTTAGAAAGATTGCAGATCTTGATCTGACATCTTTCTCCGGACTCCGTACGGACTCCGATTTTGATCGGACTCCGTCCATCAGAGTCCGCTTCACAAACTAGTTAACCACTAACACACACACGCCATACCATACATGGGAGCAGCGTGGCAGAGTATGTTTCAAGGTGCTAAATTGAAACTGAACCATGTTTACTTTTCACGAGTTACTTTTAATAAGATTTGTCCATGATGTTATATAAACGATATATAACGGTCTCTGGCTGAAATCTAATCTAAGCTCTGGCTGTGACGATCAAAAAATACGTTTTCATTCGGTCGGTGTCAAAAAGTCCAATCTGTGTGTTATCGTGGGCCATTTTGACGGCACACCATGAATATTAATGGTTTATATAGGCACATGTTACGTGCGTGTGACGACGACTTTGCATTTCAAAACTTTCAAAATTGCGTGCTGAATATTCACGTGAAATAGTTGAAGTGTAAAAAGGTACGACCAGAGAACAGGATGCAGGATACAGGAATTATTTACTATTAATTATAAAGGGAGAGAGACAGGTAAGAAGTAAGTCCAACGTAACCGGCCTTAAATCCAGTCTCCAACTTGTTAGTATTTTCGCCAATACCTATTGGAGCGACGGGATAGACTATGTTTCCCCAGTTACTCTAACAACAACCAGACCTACTGTTTCAAATCCCCTCTAAATACGAAAACAAGCCTAATATTTTACCCTGACCACATTTGATATTCTTTAACATGCCCGATCAAATAGAAGCCGAAAAAGCGGTACTACAACTGCTTCATGACATCCCTGTTTTGTTGACTTCAATCCAAAATGCTTTATTTGCTCCAGCGTAGACGATCTACCAAAAGAGCGGGACTATAGCCGCTTCTATTGGTGGGTTTTAATATTTATGTACGCGGTTAAACGAATATTCAAAAAAACTTCTGTTAACTACAACTCGTTCTGCACAATTTGCTGCGGCGAGTAGGTAAAATAAAAATTTATTTTTGTACGTGAAATTCATTTTCTAACGCCGAGTATTTTAGGCACGTTACGATAGCAACGTGGCTTACAATTATTTTTTTCTGCACGACCATGTTTTTATCGATAATAAATGTTCTGCTTTAATCAAATGAAGTGGAACAGACAGACACCCTAAAACTTTTAATGTCGGAGGTTAACGACCTTCACTGGAACGGCAGTCGGGCGGTGTCGCAATTTGAAAAGCCTACAAACTACTTAGTGAGCGGTAT
>DWGW01000634.1:0-13907 GCA_018247775.1 Udranomia orcinus
ACCATATAATAGCTATGTTGCGACGTGAAAGAGGAACAAACAAACACACTTTCACATTTATAATATTAGTATAGATTTTATAAATAGATCCAATTGATAGTCGAAATTCTACAAAATAGGAAAAATACAATAATTCTTATGAAAAGCTTTAACTATAATAACCAGCCGACGAATTTTCACTAAAAAGCAATCATTATTATGAAGAGTTTCAAAAATTAATATTTTAGTCACACAAATATTGTTATGAGACTTCCAAGAATTCTCAATTTATTGGCATATATTCGGTATAAGTTCAATCAATTCAAGTTTTTTCATCATTTAATGCTAAACAAAACTACATATTTATAGAGAATTTTTAAAACGCCGCTTCCAAATTCCAAAACCTTGCAGCCGTACACGTGGGTATAAATGAAAAAGCTCTTAATGAAGGTAGGACAAAAACGCATTTGATATCAATACAATACGTGCAGAAATACTTGAGATGATAAAATCTATACTGGCCTCTGCCCCGACTTTGTGTGTGTGTAAAAAATCTGTTCCCGTTTTTTTTCTTAAGATTAAGTTGACCTTAGTACCTTAGACCGTAGGTATAATACTACTTACTACTACTACTGGTATGTACTATACCTGAAATAAAAATTAAAATAATTGTGAAAATATTAATATAAAAAATGCTTTGTACGTTTATGCAATGGTTATTAATATTGAATTACCCGACAGATTTCGAGTGATTCACATGAAATCGGAGCCTTTGACCATTACTTAATATAATGTACTAAATATAATTTTGTATGTAATTTTTTGTGGAAACTTCTGTATTTGTCTTTATGTTTCATTATTATGTATATCTTTATTGTTTGTTTCCTAAAAAAAACAATAAAATGAAAAAAAAAACGCTCAGAAAAGGTTCTTTAACAGCAAAAGATAAAATTTGCTAAAAAAATGAAGAAGTATACTGCAATACACTGATAATATTCGATATTATTTTTTAATCATTAAAAGAGACGGTGTAGATTATGATAATGTTAGCAATGTTTGCGCAACTGCAGGTGGCAAAAACTGTCGTCCGTATAAATGTTGGAGGATGGGTGTTTTTGCTTCAAACCAGTTTGGAACTCGCGGGAATGCTGCTGATGAGCAATCTGAAGAGCTTTGTCTTTTGAACGAATATCCAGATTTTAAAAGATTTCGCTATTATAATAATCATCATTGTAATGAAACAATGGAATAAAGTTTGATAATAAATTTGGATAATTGGGTTTTGATTGGCGCTTAAATTTTTTCTCGCTTAGTTTTTTAAAATGATACTCTTAAAGGGTTATCCGCTTTAGTAGTGGTGAAAAATTGTTTCAAATCGCATGTGGATAAATGTAGTGTTTGAACTAATTTAAAAGTTAATTTAAAGTCACAGTCTCGATGTGAGGGTACATATAAAATTTTTAAATTACCATAAAATATCGCGACCACCTTTTACTTTTTAGATCCAGGAAGTTTTATCTCCAGGGATCTAGTTCAGCGATACTTTAGTGCGCTACGAAAGCTCTCCCTCGTGGACTGAAATATTACAGGTATTACCGGTATTTATGCTAAGGCGAAGATAGTTGTAAATAACTAAAGCCTAAGACAGCTATCGATGTAAACTTGAAACCTATTCCTGGTCGGAGAATTGTAACACTTTATAGACATTCGTATCAGACGAATGGTGTTCTGTTGAAATTTATTGTATGAATCAGATTATTCAAAAGGAGGTACTTGTTTAACCAAGAACGAATAATAATGGAAATAGGTAAAGATAAAAATATAAATGCAGAAGACTTGCGAAAATGATAAAATGTGTTGATTTTATAGTCAATTCAGTATTTATGAAAATAGCTAAAAACAATAAAGCAGTTAGTGGTAATAGTAGAAAAATTCTCGAAAAACATATTTCATTTCCCGACATTAACCAACCGTTTCGGATTATTGAAATTTTGTTAAACTTCTGCTACGTCATAATGACGGTAATTATGGCGCAACTTGAGTAATTTGGCGGAAAAAACTGTTAATTACTCGGTTCTTGCTCCCTGTGTAATTATAATAACTTTGCGGTGAAAAACTTATGTTACGTTCGCTATAGGGCCGCTGTATCATGTAGCTGTTTTGCAATCTAACGTGCCTGAATCCTAAGTAGATTTTCCTTATTCAAATATTAAGTTTTAGTGCATTTAAAATTTGGGTAACTTTAGGACAACTTCTTGCCATAATACTTAGATACTTAATTACTTAGTAACTTTACTAATTCTTTACTAATTCCTTGTTTTCAGAGTGACCTGCATTTGGAACTGATATTAGATACATATATATTATATTTATAAATTTAAATCATGAACCTTAAAGTTTATGTGCCTACTCGTAATTATATGTCACAACACCATCATCATCAACAGAAAACAAAATGAAAACGTTTATGTGAAACCCTGTTTAACCTTACTTCAACTCACCCAATATCAATTATCTTCGAGCGAATTGTTCAACGTCCGTTCCAAATAATTGCGACAAGCAAACGATTGTAATTATCGCTTCTTGTATCATTGTTCTCCACTCCAATATGTTAATCAGCATTTTTGACAGCGGCAAAATTGACGTTTTTGCCATTAAGACACGTTTCAGAGTGCGTTGACATGAGATTATTTCGATTGTGATGTTTTTGTACCATTTTCCATGTTTCCGTGTACTTCGGCCAAATTTTAGTATGACATTTCATCTATATTTTATGCATCATCGAGTTAATTATACATCTTCTAATTCTCTCTCTCTCTCTCATTTCTCATGCGTCACGGACAAGTTGAAGACTCATAGATTCATAGTTTAATTGAACTATGACCAATATTTGTGTAAAAGTAGAAAGGTATATTTTTTGAATTTTAGAACAATTTCCTCAAAGGTAACTTTGAATAGATTAATAAGTGAACGCTCAAAACATTTATTTACGAATAACCATTTGCGAGAAACATTAATCTTATAAGCAAACGGCCAATAAGAAGATACTTATCTCGCGTCATCGAGAAATCCGATTAACATAACAATATGGTTAATTGCATCCAAATCCGGTTGTTAATCGGGCTTTCATATGCGATTGGTTTCGTTCCGGAGAATTAAATATGTGAGTAGTATCACGAATGACCTTATTTATAGGAGATTAAATGTTGCTCGTTCTTAATTGTGAAAAGTTTTACATACATAGCTCCTCGTTACGAATTTTGTTTTTTTCAATCAATCGGACAACAACCATCGAATCCATCAGATAATTAATGATAAAGTCAAACGTCGAACCACAAAAATATAATTTTAATTTCATTTGGCGAAGATTATAATAGATGTAAAGTTTTTATTGAATCACGGCACACTACATAAATTGTGCGTTTTCCGTACCTTTTATTACACTCCTGGTTTTGGTTAAACAATATTTAATATTTAAGAAGCAGATATTAATAATATTGGCTGGTAATTTTTTCTTTAATTTCGATTTTGATTATTTATAATTAGCCAAATACACTAACATTACATTTCATCTATAAAAATATGACAGATAAAAGTAACACTGCAAAACATAATGATGTAACAGTAGATGAAAAACGACACAGCATTATTACGACTGTAACTGAGATGACACACGTAAGAAAACGTAAATGGCGATGAGGGCCTTGTAACGAGAAGTGTTGGATAGCGACGGAACCAAGTGTCGTGAAGCACCTAATATGAATGGAGGTGAAGGCACTAATGGCTGACGTGCCTCGTTAGGCATTCTACTGGGCTTAACAATTTACTTATTTTTAAATGTTGACAAACTGAGAATGTTGAATAAACTAATTCTTTTTTTCATATCCAGAATACAAACTGTAATGAAGTAGAGTAGAGGGAGAATACGGCGTTTTTGTACTTGTAACAGATGATACATACATGTAAGATAACGTAAATAATTGTAATAAGAAGTGTTGGATAGAAACTTCATAGGTAACACTTCATGAAGCACGAAATATGAACGAAGATGAAAGCATTAATGGCTGGCATTAGTGCCGCGAGAGGTATTCTGCTGGGCTTAACAATTTACTTATTTTTAAATGTTGACTGGGAATGTTGAATAAAATCCTTTTTTAACTAAGTTAAAATAACATTTCAATAATACTATGAATGTTGGTATTAACAATACCTATACAACAATACCTTTTCAAAATTAATTATTTTAGTGGCAGAATAGAAAAAGGTTCATATTTAGATATGACTTAAATATAATTAAATTGTCCAATATTGTTTAAGGTACTTAGCTTATATTTTAAGTTGGTAAGAGTCAGGTGAACAATCTTGAAAATGTTAATTAAATGTTCAAAATCGATCTCCATTCGTATTAAAAGCCGAATGAAATTCCATTGTCTCTGATAAAAGCCTCATCTCATTCTACTATGGGATTGTTATATCTTTGTAAGTGTAATTATGCGTAACGATTAATGTAGTATGCTTAACTGTATTCAGGCTGTGTACGGTGATTGGATCTGGAATTGATTCTGGAATTAAACGTAAAAATATAAAAGAAACTATAGTAAAAACGTTTTTGTTATTGCGGTCTGTACTTGTGTGTCTCTAGTTATATATACATCGTTATTCCTTGTTTCATATATTTCTTAATTTCATTATTTATTGCTGGATTAATTCCTATTTTTTTCGGTTATTTAATTCTTAATAACCTATACATATATTATTTAAGCTTTATTTTTGTGGCTTATTAATCATCTCTCTATCGAATGTCCTCTCTGAGGATTTTTTTTTAAATAATTCAATATTATGCTCATGAAATGCTATTGAGCCTACGGCACATTTGTTCCCAATTAAATCTTTGAATTACTCACTGAGAAATGTTCCGCGGGTCGGGTGTCTGTCTGTGTTGTAATTAATAACTTCTGAACTCCTGAAAGCCCTCTGTCAGCACATGTGGGTGTCATGTTACGGATTTATTGCCTAATCATTATATTTTGTTTAATATTTTTATTATGTGTTAATTAATAATGTTAATATACGAGCTTTTGTTGTTTGAAAGTGATTTTTTTTCAGAATTAGAATCATTATTTTTGGATTATTGTTTGATTAATTTATTTAATATACATTTCATTGGAGCATTTCATTAGACAGTGACTAAAATCGTTATTATCATTACCTAAATTTAAATTAACAAGCAGTTGCATATTTAAAAACAATTACTATATGGTGCCAGCCGCACAACCTCCTTTTTGAAATCGGTCAATACAAACCTTTCCCACTGCCATAGGCACGAGAATATCGAAAAATTCTACCCTATTTGCGATAAAAGCGCCGCACCTACCGAAACAAACACAGACGGACAAACAAACGGACGTTTTAGGGCGGCGACATAGACTTTATCGCGTCACAACGGCCGACCCGCTCCCACAGATAATGACCGGTCAATATTTGAGAAGCATCGACAACTATAAAATGACTTCTTCACTTTAGTACGACGCACACACATCACTGTTGGGATATATGAAGTATGCCTTAATCTAAGGGGATAAGGACTAAATTATAATAAACAGTTGCAAACTAAAGTGTGCGGCTCCTTGATCCATTAGACACCGGTCAAGATATTAAAAGGAAAATAAATGAGCCAAGTTACGCTTGTTTCACTAAGAAAGTGGTGTTTTAAGTTTGGTTGCTGTGAAGACCCTTTTTCGTGTTCTGCAAACATTTTGGATGTAAACAAGAAGCACTTTTCATTATAACGATAATGACGAAATATAAATTTTAATCCTAATTAAAATCAAATTTTCTTACGGATTTTTAGAACGTCCTCATGAAAAAAATACCCGTTTTTAACGACCACCTTATAAATATTAATTATTTTAAATGGAAGCCCCAGTGTTAAAAGAATTGTTACATAATATGCCCTTTGTGATAAAACAATAAAATGTTTCTGAATTTGTAGCTTTTTTTGTAAGACTAAAAGAAAGACTAAGAGAAGAAATGTAAGAAATGAACTATGTGTATAAAACTATACACACTATACACAACATAGTATACAACTATTGGCGTGTACTACATTTTTTTTTTCACAGCACCTTGATAGAACCCAAGGAAATAAAAATACGACTCTAAATAGCGCACATCAATCCACATGTCATGTCTTGGCCTCTGGGACCGTTGACCCAGAAACCTGAACATTCAAGTTATATTTTGCCAGAATTTCTGATCATACAAAGACATTCTTATTATTTATGTACTGGCTGTATTGCGAGTCAATGGAGGAGGGAATCTTATGGAAAAGGTTCACAGAAAGGATATACAAAAATTGTGGCAAAGATGATTAGCTAATAAGTAAAGTAGTGTAATATTATAAATTCTGTGCAAAAATAATACTAGAGTACAATTACATTATCGATAAGATAGCTGTGTTTATCATTAAGTCTCTTAATTTAATAAAAAGTAGATCTTATACCGATACGACTATCAAGGAATTTGAAATATATATAAGGGCCAAAGTGTACTTATATGTAATATTTTGTTACTTTATACAATTTACCATACCCTACAAATTGTAAAGCTATGTTTAGACGACAGAAATTGCGAAATAATTTACATTATTTTCTATACTGTTCACACTTCTACGGAATTCACGCGGTCGCTGATGAGACACTAATTATCGTGTAGCAATAAATATCGCAATTAGAGACACTCGCGTTAATACAAAGACAGTGTATACACTGAGTATATGATGCACAATGTTTTACACTAAATGTTTAACACTATGCCAAAATGAAGTAGAAATGGTTTGGTAGCGGTGATGGTGTGACCTAAAATTGTTTGAATAACTGACAATCTTGTGAAAACTCAACGTATAGGAGATAATTTTAGTAGATTCGAAAATATAGAAGATCTCCGGGACTGTATGGAAAGTAATATTCAGTACACTAAATAAGATGCGGAGAGAGCCAACGGAATAAGAAAAGCAAACCCGTATAGAAACATTTAAATCGGCCCAGAGTTAAATTGTAAAGATCAGATGGCACGCTTTAGCAAAAAGTAGAGTAAGCGACCTCAAAGCAGAACTCGGACAAATGCGGGCCAAACAAAATTGGGAGTGCGCCAAGTCGAATAATTTTTAAATACAGCCTTTTAACTCCTTGGGACGCATTAAATGTTACCAAAAACCTATTTTTTCACACATTGCTTAACACCGGAATACGTTACGAAACCAAACGCGACAATTTTAAACCTTGGCGCTGGGAAACAGATAAGTTACATGATATCCAACTGCAAACTTCATTTCGACTAATTTAAAGTTCGGCGATAAATCCCGAAAGGAAATTGTACCTACAGATGTTCCAGTAAATAAAGATTAAAGCATTTAATCAGTTTGTTCTACAGTAACTTGCTTCGCGTAACAAAAAGTTTTGACGTGACTTATATCTTCAGAACTTTCACTTAAGGCTCGGTTCGCATGAACGATCGTTGGTAACAAACATCGTTCGTAGCCATTGCATTAATATGAAAACGATCTAGTGTAAAATTTTCTTCTTCTATATTGTATCTTAATTTAATTTTTCATATCATTTTATATTTGTCTTAATTAATTGAGCCTCGAAAACTTAAGTCAACTCAAATTGTTATTTTGGCTATTTCAACATAACGATAATTATTTAAGCCGTATTTTCATAATCAATAAGACAAGTATAGTCCAAGTCATCAAAGAGAAGAAGGACAAGTCTAAAAAGATCATAAGAATGAACATGAACTCCAAGGGAATATATTTATTGACAGGATAATTCCAGATTCCAATTCCCTCAGACATAACATCATCGTAACATTCGAATACATAACAACTAAAGCGATCGGACACTCAAGTGGCGAAATTCGTTGGACGTGCGTTAACACGCCATACATCCTGTTCTATTTCCACCCATTGTCGGTCGTCTGTGACCCGCTTAAAGGCGAACCGTACAAAGTGTGAGGAAACAGGGAAAAGGGAGCGCAAACAAATTAATGTTTCGGAATGCAGACGGAGATCGCGGAAAAATATTTCGCGAAGTTATTCTTCGTTTACAAATGAGTCTTTTAATGTTATTTCGATGTCGGGCACAAGGAAAGCCGGCAAACAAGTTGGCAATTCCTTGGATTATATCTAATAAAGCTGGCGAATTTGGCGGAATTGTTTATTACGTACATCTTTCTTCGTCATCACTTGATTGGTTTCTTTTGAGAACTTGTGTCCTTAGATCTGATTTAGTCAAATGGCCTCATATTTATCGATTATATCAGTTTTCAGCAATAAATGTAATTCTCTTTTTCCTGCTGCTTCGCTCGTATATTTTTATATACCTCGAAATATTCTACTTATAGATAGACAAAATAAAATATTGTCTTTCTATCTAAACTTCTTTAACGATATGTGAAAGCGTAATAAATAAATTCACATTGGGATTTAAAACTTAGATCTAGAATTAAGATAATTGCATTATTACAAACAAATTAATTAAAGTAAATAACTCTTACTTACTCCTCAACGTAATTAAGACGGTAGGTATCGGGTTACCTGCAAGAAACAAAAGACATCAGTGTCAAAGTTCCATTACAGAATAATGGTATACATTCAATATGTGATCTTTCTTGCTTCCTTATCACAAGTTACATTAAAATTGACAGTGCATTAGTATTATAGGAAGGATATTACGTTTAAATGTGTGCGTAGGTGTGGGATCAAAGAAGCTCTATGCGTTTCGGCTTACCATTTCGAGATAAGGGCGTGTTATGGAGACGCCTATACTCTAACGTTGAAAGATTACAATTTTATTTACTGCTCCAAAACGTTTGATAATCCATGTCTTAATTAACCAAGCGAGAGAGGAACTTGTACTGCGAGCTTCTGAGCCGATACCCCATGCCGATTAACGCGAACCAATTTCGTACCAAATTGTGCTTAGTCTCATAAGCCATAAGGTTGTTAATTAAATACCCGCCAGTGTACATTAACGATTTATAAAGCAACAACTTGGATATCGTGGTAGCGAGTCTTACATGTGTTTTGTCGGCACCAATATCCATTTTCTTCGAATAGTTTTGATTATGAACCATTTCTGTAAATAACTTCATCATACACGGGTTGCGCGTTACGAATTCTTCAACATTGTACCTACATATATTAGGTAACGTTGGGACCATAATAAGAACAGAGACAAGCTTTGATAAAACATCTCAGTTACATAAGAAGCAATGTGGAGTAAATATAACTCAATCATTTGATGTCTTAGATGAGTAATGAGAGCTTAATGAGCTGTATTTATATCGCGATCAATCCATAAATCGGAATTATTTCATTCAAATTTTAATAGAACGACATTAAACAAACGAGCTGACAAAGTTTCTCGGGGCGGCGGAGATACAGAAATTTATTTAGAGGAAGTCGAATCAATCACACCGGTAATCCTGTAAGGCTATAAACAAACTCGGACAAATGCCGATAAAGCCCAGTTTTACGATCTGCCACCTCGTTTATTACTGAGTGTGTTCGAGCGAAACAAAAGCGAGGAATATGGTATTAACAAAATGGACCGCACTCAATAGTTGTTGGTTACACTAACAAATTTACGATTCTGGACCGTATAAGCGTATTGGGGCATGGTGCGTCATTAAAATGTTCCATCGTTATCGGCTTATGGCCCGATTTAGATTTATTTACGACGTTTTACTATTTCAATTCGAGCAATTGTACTATTCGACTTAACGGTGGGTTCTTTTATTAAATAATTTATGGACTAAAACATAAATCTTTGGCTCACATTTTTATGGAATCCGAGGCTGGGATAAATAATCAGACGCGATATTTAATTTCAACGAGCAGACAGACTTTGTTTAAAATATCAAATGATACGGCGTAAGGATAACCTTTCCTTTTAATACGGCTTCTTTTCTAATTGAGATCCGCTCAAAAAGTCCACTAATACAAAAACACAAGACAATAAAGCCACTGACAGTACAGTAATATGAAATAGTTCAATACAATACAATACAAATACTCTTTATTTGTACACCAGGTTGATAGTTACATACAAAATTAGTTTAGTCTCCAGCAAGGTATACAAAAGGCGGCCTTATCGCTAAAGCAGCGATCTCTTCCAGGCAGCCTTTGGGTAGAGAATAGAAACATAAAAAAGAAAGAAAGAGGGATGGGGTGTACAATAATTTATTATACAGTTCAAATACATTACCTAAATTATTTAAACAAAATAATAGGACAAAGTAGACGCAAGGCACAAGACGAAACGTAAATGACTCAGAATACAAAAGATGTCCAAAATTAAAATTAAACAGCTACGCCTAATTACACACAAAATTACCACAGCTATTGGACGGAGCTTTCATTTCACGGTTGTTATGTTTCGAGCCTTATGAATATCTTATACGGCAATCGGCGTTCGTTAAAGTACTTGACCTTACTATTTGACATTTGATTCATATGTTAACGGTGACTTTCGTGTCGTTACAGTGACAGTCATATTCAAAGATGGTTTAGTATTGTAATATCGTTAGCTTGAATGCCGTGTAAAGTTATTTAGGCTGCATTCGTTTCAAAATGTTTTTGATGTCATAATTATACGTTATTATACGTTATAGGTTTCTTAAACTCCTAAATTCGCCATTTATTTTATACTTTACTTTAACTTACTAACAAAATTTACTTCAACTAAGTAAGTACCTATTTTGTTGGTTTACAACTATACCAATATTATTAAGCAAATATATCAATTCAAACTTGAAAGCTAGGAAATGCCGATAAGTTAGTTTGTTTTATAGATCACAGTCTGAAACATAAAGAGGCAACCGATTAAAAACAATCTTATAAAACATGTATATTATGTACATTACGTCTAAAATATGGGGCATTTCACGCAAAGCGGACAACGAAAAAAAAAAAAGTGGCGGAGATTTTGTTTATATTCTCGTCAATTACACTTCTAGTAGACATATTTGTGTACACGTAATATGTTTTTCCGAAGAATTGAAAAAGTTTGAAGAGTCATTTTAGACCGTAGATCTTGGAATAAGTGAATTCTTACTTAAATAAAATTTATATTAATTAATGATTAGTTTTATTAATATGTAAGAGAAAATTGTGATGAAGTCAGTGCAATCAACAATCTGGCAAGTCGAATTACAAAATTGATTCATGAGACTTTCTCAGATTACGATGTCCTACAAAAATAAAAGCCTTAAGAAGAACCTGGAGGTCAGAAACGCTTGAAAAACGACACAAGAACCGTGATAAGAACATCAGAATGACATCTCGCTCACGAACGCATCGGATTCTGTGGCTGTCACGAGACGAACAGATTTAGACCTCGTCTGACAAGGTCACGTCTTGGATGTCCATGTTATGCAGTTATTACAAAACAACATTAGACTGCGGCGTACAATGATTTTATATTTTTGTTATTGTCTTTGATTATGCAGTTTGATTGGTACCTGTCTTATGTGTATTAGGTATGTAGTATATTATATAATTTAACATAGTTTAGAAAAAAATCCCCATAACACACATTCAGCAATTTATCACATATACTATAACAATATTGATGTTATTCTTAAATATGATTTATGATAAATCTAATATGTATTATATTTAAAAACTTTTGATAAATTCTAATCTCAGGGTTTCAAATTCATAGTCAAGTAGAATTTTCAAAATATCAGACTTGTTATTTTTCTTTATTCTGCGAAATATTACAAGTAGTATATTTATATATGAGCGGCATTAGGCTAATGGGTAGTGTTTTGGATCGATCGTTAGGATCGAGATTTCGTGGGTTTGATCCATAAACGATCCACTAACCATTGCACTATTGACGTGAGCCCAATCCTAACACAAGCCGAGTTTAGGTGGAGAGGTTAACAAAAATAGTAGTATGTTGATATTCACATGCTAGTTGTGTCACATTTTATGAATAATAAAAAAAGATCAGGAAATTTGTTTCTTAAATGCAGCAGTGCTCAATATTCCAGCAGAAACAAATAAACCCATGGGAAACCAACAGCGCGACTGATAAAGATAATCCGTGTCAACGAGTCTTCCGCGTCGTCGTGAAATTAAAGCTAATTCACCACAGTGCCACACGCATTTCGACAGTCATTCCTATACCACCCTTTAGATAATGTTTTAAAAATAAATCATAATTTCAAATGATTGAATTGGATTCAAATTGTGAGGGCGACTACCACATTTGATTCTATGGAATCGATCATACAACGATCTTAAATATTAGCATCCGTGAGTAAAGCCTACCTTTCGTAAAATGTTGCAAAAGTCAAGAAAAATGAGTTTCGAGAAATTATGAAGACAAATCGTGTTGCTTTTATAAGAACTAAGATGAAACGTTTCGGTTAAGTGCGTGCCCCTTACGAAACCACTACTTCAATATCGGGTAATTCGGATTTTATCAGACTGATGCAGCGACCATTTAGCCCCTAGAGGGTCCAAACCCTTGTAAGTGTTACTCGAAACAAGGATCCAATCATCGACAAACAGATTCCGCCGTTGACGGTTTAAATTGTTATAGTACGCCGAATCGGCTTACTTGCTCATGAAGCTTAGCTCTGTGTTGGAAGATGATTAGATATAGATTAGAAATTTAAAAACATAAAATATTATATTATTTGGGAATTAATTGTTTATGTCAATTATTTAAATATAATCTAAAAAATTTACGATTTATTATAAAGTTTCTTACTAAAACAGACAAAGACACTTGCACAAGCAATTAAGTTAGCTAATTAGGTTAGTTATACAATAAGCCAATAAGCAATGAAACAAGTCCGCTTCTAGAACTAGTGTGAGGAGAACTTCTGTTAGGAGTGGGTTCACGTCAATAGTGCAATTGGGGAGTGGGAATCGAACCCACGACCTCTCGATCGTAAGTCCGAAACTCTACCCATTGGGCTACTCTTTGAAATATTAAAGAATAAATTCAACTTCATTTGATTGTTGGGCTACATCTGTTTTTTCGTAAGTCGCTGTTTCCAATGTGGTTCTAATTATTCTTCGAAATGACTACATGTCTCCGCCGACGAGTCGGAAGTGATTAACGAAGTCGGGTACGACAAATATTGGTTCTGGGATCCAATTCATTGGATTTACAACCTAAATACAATACAATAGGATCGATTTTTACTTCAAATTGTACAAATTGTACTTGACTTAGGCACTTAATAATATTTTACGCTGTTTAGTTGGTGAAAGGTCTAATGTTAAACTTTTGAGTCTAAAATGACTCAAGAACGGCGAATTCTAATATTTATTTTTCTAATTATATGAATTTGTAATTAATAATGTTAGTATGAAAAATTATATTTCTTTTACAATTATAGTTTCTATACCGTAATATAATAATTAAATAATATACATAAGTACTTGTTATAAAATCTTACCTAATTAACACACATTGAAGTGACTATTTGCAAATAAAGCTTCCCATAAAGCTTAAGTCTTTGATGGAACTAAATGATGGAGGAAAAGTGGGACGAATTTGCATGGTTCTGGCATTAAATAAAAAAATGATTAAATTGCCCGGGTCTTATATCCGGACCATGCAAAGACGCTCTGGATAAGGAAGAAATAAAAGATATATTCGTAGGTGGTTCGAAGGAAGGTGGAAGGAAGAACATTTCGTGGTTTGACTTCGGAGGCACCATCGCCGCACCTATTGCCTTATAACAATATATGTTATATGTTATTTATATTATATATCTGATACCATATATATATATCCAGTAACCGCCTTCATTATTCTCCTACTACCCTAAGGTTGACTGACAGAGAATGCTTATAGCATTAAGTTCGTCTTTTGTCCATTAATTTGCATATGGTTCAAAAA
>DWGW01000635.1:0-13876 GCA_018247775.1 Udranomia orcinus
ATGTTCAGTCTATTTTAATTTTGTCAATTGTATGTGTAGCTTATATTTACTACTGGTCTGTAAACATCTGTTGCAATGATACAAAGAAAGTAATTTCGTAAAGGCCTACATGGTCTTGCAAAATTAAGTCCAGTTTTTTATTGTTATTTTTTATGTTTGATTTTGTCAAATTGTTAAGTCTAGCTTATATCACATTTTTTACTGGGTCTGTAAATTGTTGCAATGATACTGATAATGATAGCAAAATTTGCTATCTACAGGATTTTTTAGTATTTTCCCTCCAGGTGGAGATATAATCTACCCTGTAAACTTAATTTATACTTAAACTAGCTGACCCCGGCGCATTTTGTACCGCCTCATTCATTTCCCCGTTCCCGTCCCTCTTTTGAAACAGTTGAGGGTTAATTTTCAGAAAAATCTGAAACACGCGTTCATTAGTTTGTTGTAAACAACTAAAATTGAAATTTTCAAGTTACTAGTTACCTAACTAACTACTAAACTAACTTCAACGGTGTAGAATTTTCAAAAATCCTCTCTTAGTGCTCCTCTACACTTCATAAGGACTCTTCATATCAAATTTAATTTTTTTACGTTCATTAGTTTCGGCTGTGCGTTGTCGATCAGTCACTCAGTAAAGCAAGAGTTTTATATATAGGTACAGATGGTTTATGTCAGTAAATAAGATGAATTTAAGCGAACGATAACTGGTTAAAGTTGGTCAAGTTGTTCGAAACAAATTATATATTTAACAATTGTATTTAAGTTTCTTTATATAAGATTCTATACTCTTTTGTATATTTCAGCTGAATTCCGATAAAATGCATTTTATTACAAATATCTCGTTTCCATAATTATGCTCAAGAAAGTTTCAGTGATAACATCGTTTTCTCAGTAAAGCACATGTGTTATCAGGCAACAACAGCCATAATAAGATTTTTTACGCTTGCGTTTGGTTGCGGGATAAACCCGCGAGTCGAAATCAATTCGATTCTGAAAATTTCATAATTATAGTTTAGTAAACAGGAAAATCCTTGTAAACAAATACTTTACTTTTATAAAAACATCTTTGATGAGATTAATTTCTTCAAATTTAGTATATTTATAAATTAATACTGTAGCACGAACCACTTAATGTTTTAGTGTAGGACTTAGGTATTGCCTACATTTCAATCGCATAATATTTTTTAACCAATAATATTCAGTATCATTGTGTGACCTGTCTGAATATAACTCCTTCATACAGCTAATATTTATCATTGTCTATTTTTCTCGTAATGTAGCTATATGAGACGTATATGTGTATAAATGTTTGATTGTATTGCTATAAAAATCAGAGAGCTTATTCGACATAAATGATATGTAGATTTATATAGATAAAAACTTTATATTATTACATATAATTGTCTTTATCGTATGTTTTTTTGTACACAACAATAAGATTTAATCCAATTGATATAGGTATAACGTCTCAAACAATGCACAATGAAGTGAGATTCAGACGCATCGTCTTCAGAACTACGAATAGGTACCTAGCCGAATCCTATTTCCATTGACTAATGAACACGACCTAGCTACTCAGCCACAAGATATAGCTACACGACTACGTCATGTCCACTGTGTACATAATATAAGTCCCTGCGGCCGGCATATTAACGAGTTTCTCGGTGTCCGGCGGAGGGGACACACGCC
This sequence comes from Udranomia orcinus, assembly GCA_018247775.1. Lineage (NCBI taxonomy): Eukaryota > Metazoa > Arthropoda > Insecta > Lepidoptera > Hesperiidae > Udranomia > Udranomia orcinus. Next base: position 1,690 of record DWGW01000635.1, read on the forward strand.
GGTTACCGTCACATATTGGGTATATTCTTTACCTACGTTCCACGAGCCCGAATGCGGAACGTGCCAGAGTAACCGGCAATTTGTGCAATCATCTCGTTGAGCGTAAACAAACGAGTGAGTATGATTTGCTTTTATGCTTTATGTAACCGTGGCCTCATACACCGGCCGGTAAAATCAATCGACTCAATCGTCAATCCTTCTGGATTATGTTTTTTCGAAATTTTCCACTTGTATCAAGGAATTTAATGACTCGTCCGTCGTATGTATATTATACTATTCTACGGTAAACGCAAACAAGTTTAGCCCGTCTCGTAGAATGCATAGTGCCTAATACAAGAAATATTTTGAGCTATCGAGAACCGTTAGCAATATCTCTGATGTTCTTGAGGATATTGCTGATTACATTTGCCTACTAGTTCTTTATTGAAGTTATATAAATATATTAAAAGTTAATAACTAGAAATATGTTTCGTTTTGGATAAAGAATATATTAAGAACTGATGATGTTCTATTAATGGGACATATTGGCCAAAATACCTACTAAGTAGATAGTACCTAAATTTTTTTTTTAAATAAAATTCAACGATAAGTTGCCACTAGATATGATTCTTATCTCCACGGAATACAAGGAGAAAAGAAGTTATTTTGGTCCCTATATCTTATAAAATACAGATAACTATGGAAAAAGCCGAGGTGCTGGTTCGATTCCGGGTCAGGTAGATTTCAAAATGAGCATAGCAGACTTGCGTAGAGCGTACAATTATATTTGTGTTTTGGGTTTTAGCGTTAATTGATTGCAAATGTGATTTAGATTCTAATATTATAGTAGGCTATATTTGAATCTAAAATCGCTTTATTGAAATTTTATACCATATACATTAAAATTACATAAATTACCGTTATAAACATATATGAAAACGTTAGTATTTATTATCTGATGTGTTTACTGTAATCTTGGCATTCCCCGTGTCGCAGTTACGGGGAATCCTAATATGAAGCTGTGCGCGTCAGATACTTTTGTTATTTATCTACTGTTAAAACCCAGACTAAGAGTAAACATGAATTAAATATTATCATAGCTTTATAAGTTATATTAATAATAATAGATGTACTCTTGTACTTAGATGATCAACATTTGAACATATTGAAATATTGTTTTACTAGAAAATAGTTTGTAGAGTTGGATATTCAATACCTAATAGGTGTTACGATAGAAACTCTTAATAGAAAAGTACAAAGCGTACCCAAATCTGTGAAACACGGCCACTCATTGTTCACTATTTGCAAAAGTATAAGTAATTTGACCATTTTGTTTTATTACGTTTTATTTATAATATATAGTTTAAACAATATACATAATAAGACAGGCTATTCTGAAGGCATTATTAAACAATTGATTATGATTCTAAGCAAATAAAAATATACCTAGAAACATAGGAGGTCCAGGGTCTAAAGAAACTAAAGTATTTAATTAACTATCTACATAATAATACGTAAACAACAAAAACCAGAGACTAAAAAGGCCATTAAAAATGTAGAATCTAATAAAAGATAAAAAATCATCAGTTCTTGAGAAGACCTGTTTAGCCCGTAACAAGTTTGCAGGATCGCTATTGACGAGGAAAAAACAAAGACTGTTTGAAAAGCATATTACATACAACGTTTGCTGAAGCTAAAGCTAGCTTAATCTACCTGATTTACCTATTTTAGTCATTATTTTTTAATTATATTGGTGATTATAAAAGCGCATCTAGTAGGTATATGAATAAGTTCGAATTATGGATAATCTTCTTACCAGTTTTGGAAGTAGGAAAATTATAATAAAGGCTACTATTACCATCTAATTTTAAAAACAGTACTTAGAGGGTCTTCTAATCAGCTGCTTTCGGAATAGTGAAGTTTTGTCATTTTTGAATACTATTGTAAATAATGATATTCTACAATACGCGACATTGTTATGCAACTATATGTCAAGTTTCTTAGAAGTAAACGTCGTTCCTTATCTTGCTGTAGGTTAAACTTTATTCCATTTAATGATGACTACGAATTTATTGCTTTATATTGAACGAAGCTTTTTCCTCAATCCATATGTATTTAGAATATAAAATATACAAGGATGCTAGGTAGTTTTATACACAATAACAAATACTTTTTCAAGGTTTTTTGTTCAAGTGCTTAATGTTAGGACAAAACAGCCCTTTTAATATTCCTTAAGACCTGCCGTAAATATCCGAGCATTCTACGCTTGGCAATCAACAATAATAGAGACATTAAGTGTAGTCCGGGATTCTGGCCAGGATTTTTTAAAACCTTAGCGATGCAACCCATCACTGCGAAATCGTTCGAACACTTGCACACACTTACTCCAGAAGCGTCCTACTGACCGACCACCTAGGGGGTATTCCATCCCCAACACCGACGTCAGCGAGCCGAACACAAGCGCGTCCATCCTGGGACCCTTATGTGTGACAACGACTGACCTGTACCCACTTCATTGTGTTATTCGCTGACTGACTCGAACGTGACGTGATTTTACAGTTTTAATTTTTTTTTTGTTTAGAGGAATTAATAATTTCACTTAACATTTTGTAGTTCCCCGGTCAGTAACATTATGTAGTATATTTTTAAAATCAAAGACAATACAGAACAAAATAAATACACTTTGATGTTTGTCAAACAAAAATAATTTACTGAGACAAAGAATCGTTAAATCAATATCTATTCTTGGTGCTTTAAGTACGTCCTTTGATTTCTGTTTAATATAGCTACTTAGATAGAGTACTTAGATACTTTTTTTTAAGGAGAATAGTTTATATTATTCTTTTAAATGTGCTACTTACTTACTAAGCAAGGAAACTATGTATTTTATTTATTAGTCGATACCGTACAACTTTTACTTCTACCATATTTCAATGGTTATTCGAACCCCAAAAAATCAAATATCAATAAAATCGTCACACCCGTTCTTGAGTTGTAAATGATGTAACAAACACTTTGTTGTATTATGTTTTCGATTAACGAATTACAAATGTTTCGGTGCATTTAAGTTTCGACAAAGATTAGCATTCCCTTTCTTCTTGTGGGTGTTGTAAGCAGCGCATAACGTAACACAAAGGTATAACAGCCTTGGCATCTATTATTCATCCATGAACGCTTGTATTATATTATGTGTAAGCGTATAATATATCGCACCTTTAGGACGAAAACGACACATTTCAAAAAATCGATTTTTGAGTTACGATCGTAAAAAGACTAAACGATCATATCTATCGTTCCGTAAAAAATAATTATTTTCGATATCGCAGCTTTGTCCCGTTCGAGCCTGAATGTGGCGTTTTATTCTTTACCGAACGATAGATATGATGGTATAAAGTTTTTTTACGATCGTAATTCAAAAATCCATTTTTTTAATGTGTAGTTTTCGTCCTAAAAGTGCGATATATTTGTGGCTTGAAATGAAACGGATAATGTACTATATTCTCCAATACATCATTAACAACTTTACATTTTTGATGTAAATTTTTTGATGTATCTTAGTTATTTTTTATATTAATAATAAACAGACTACGAAAAAATCCATCGAACAACGTAGTTAAGTTTAATCTCATGACCTCTGACTCTAGTTATTACACTTTCCTCTTCGTTATCATCTACTTTATCTTTATTTGAACTTGATTTCTTCATTTTGACATAATCATGTTTGTAACTTGTATCAAGGTTAACATTTTAATAGCAGCGCGATGTGTTTACAGTTTTGCTTAAATATGCGCGTAGTTTAGCTTTTTCATAGAAATTATGCTCGCGCGATCAATCGCGATTTCATCAAACCTTGTCCGTTAGTATGATGGACACGAAATCAGTTACTCTCTTACTTTAAACATTAATGTTTTATGCAACATTTATTCCTACATCATTGTGAATAATAAAACAAACAAAACATAATATCAGATTTCTTCTTAATGAGACATGTCACGTTTATTCTCAATGCAATGTAAATTTATACTTGACGTTACTTCACGGATCTTCAACCTTATCTGTATTTTCAATTAAATGTTTATTATGTTACCTAAAGAGATTACATAATTCTGTGTGAGTTATAAAGTATTAATCAATTCTAAAATAATAAATGCAATGATTAAGTATACATTGGTACCTATACAAATCTGACATAGATTTGTGTGTCTTTATTCGCTTCAACCGAACCAAGGGCATCATTCCTTATTTTGAGGCAAGGATCTACACAGATCAAGTGTTTTCAAAAAATAATTTCCAAAAAATATTTCTTAATGAACGTCTACACAATGAAATGAGAAACTATGGTAAATTTCAAGTCAATCGGGTGAATAGAATAGATTCGCTATCTGTTTGGGAGGGACACGGGCGGGCGGATACAGCAAACTTCTATTTCTCTATGCTCTTTTTCAGATACAACGATGTGGGTGCGCGCTAAGCCATTGCTGGCATTGTTGCTAATTGCGGTAAGCTTCGCCGCTGCGAAGCCCACTACTCAGGACACACTCGTAGTCTCCAGATCAGATGAGGTTAGAATATGATTCATTAAAGAGAGTCCTCTTTAATTACCTATACGAAAATGTTTAGAAAATATTTACTATTACATTCTGACATAATAAATATTAATATCGATCTAATTCAGGACAGTCTCTCTCTCTAGTGATTGATATATCAATGTTTCGTATACTTATTATATAAATATTAGATATGTATATTGTATATTAGTAAAAGTATTTTACTCCAACAAAATAGTATTCAGCTCAAACTCGTGTCAGCTCCAGCTGCGTCATGATTTACTGAGTAAGTTTTACACAATAGAGCACAACACCGTTGCCGCCGAGCGAGGCGACTTCCGAAGAGCCGAATGCACCGGTTAAGCTAATGGAGATGGACGTGAAGTCGAAGATATCTCTGCGGTACGCGCACACGGCAGTGGTGACGCGCGTGCGCAACCCCGCCGCGCGCGCCCAGGAGACCACCTTCAGGATGCTGCTGCCCGACACCGCCTTCATCAGCGGTTTTACCATGTACGTAAATTGCTTTCGTCGATAAAGAACCTGTTCTGCTACTTGAAAGTTAATTAAAGAAGTATTATTAGGGGTCATCCATTAATTACATCCCACATTAAGGGGGAAAGAGGGGTCGAAAAAGTGTGACATCGTGTGACAAGGGGCTGGGGAGAGGTTCTAAATATCGTAATATTCCAAAATAAAATGTACCTATAAAAATAAATATATTTTAAAAACGACACGAACTAAAAAATTAATATTCTAAAAAAAATGTGACGTCACACTAGGGGTAGGGGGGTTCAAAAGGGTGACAAGTTGTGACAAAGACATAAAAAAATCATAAAATTCATGTGACGTAATTTATAAATGTGATATTCAGAACTCTGCATTAGGTACATACAAAATGCATAATGTTAATTGTATTCTTGCTTTATCACATCTAGTGTTGACGACAGTTAGTCGAGTGTTAATCACTTAGGTAATAAATCATACAATTACCTGCTTCAATAAACGAATGTTGACGATAATAAAAACAATATGTCCGTAGGTTAATATAAGCACTGATTGCCGAGGGATTAAACAAATTACAGTCGGTTTCTATCATAAAAACTGTAAGCTCGCCTCCAACCAAACAGGTTTTGGTCAATTTACAATCAAGTTTCTCGTGTTTAGTTAAATTTTATAATCCCGTATAGTTTTATCTCGTAGCAAATAATAGATCGGTTACTGACATGAGGCTTGAAGTATCACAAAGTTAAATTGTTGATTACATTAGTCCATGATTGGCATTAGTCCAAGAACTAAATAAAGATTACAGTAAATATAATTCCATCTTTAGATTTCTGGTTACCCTCAATTTTGGTTAGGAATACAAATAAGTATTGACATTAGTTCAAGAAGTAAATAAAGATTCCAGGGAATATAATCCCATCTTATCCCTTCCCATTTTTATTTCAGGACGATTAATGAAGTATCCTACAAGGCCTACGTCAAGGAAAAGGAGGAAGCGAAAAAAATATACAACGATGCAGTGTCACAGGGCTTCGGCGCCGCACACATCGCTGCTAAGTATGTTGATCGATTGTATTTTCTGATGAATAATGATATTATTTGTAGTTACACGAAGAGCAAGGTACTACTATATTCCACACTACATTCCGCTTATTTTGTAATTATCCAAGTTCTAGTTCTGAACCAAGCCAAAGTATAAATATTTTGTTCAAGTAACAAATAATCTTCAAAAACCATTTTGCAGGTAACTCAATGTAGTTACCCCTTCATAATCGTAACCTTATCCTTTGTTATATAAATATAATAAATGTAGTACATACTTAAATACCTGAATGTTTAAGTAAGGATTAATGGAACATAAATTGTTCGTGCTCGATCTAACTAGTGTCAATTGGAAAATTGATACGTTTTCCTATATCAGGGGTAGCCACATGATCAGAGCTAAGATCGACTTTTACCAACGAATCCTTGAGGGATTTACCTAAAGTAGTACACACATACTCGTATACTTCTTAAAATGTTAAATGAAACAGTATAATTTTAGACATTTCAAAAGAAATAATATTAATTTTTTGCCTTGCCGCGAACGACCGGTTGACCAATCTTGCTATATAACCATAATCTCTAAGTTCGCTTAAACTTCCAGAGCCCGCGATTCGAACCACTTCACAGTGTCCGTTAATGTGGAGCCCAACAGCACTGTGCTGTTCAACTTGACGTACGAGGAGTTGCTGGTCCGCCGCAACGGCGTCTACAACCATGCCATCAACCTGCATCCCGGCGTTATAGTGCCCAAGTTGAAGGTCACCGTCTACATCAAGGAAGCCGAAAAGATCTCCGCACTCAGGGTACCAGAAATCAGGACTGGCAACGAGGTGGATGCCACGGAGGATGACGCGCGTAAGTTTATTGGATTTCTGCAAAGTGTGACAGGATAACTCTCTGATTGATACGCACAACCCCACAGGTACATTGATTACGTAGAAGACACTATCTATGCTAACAGACGAGACACTAGGTATCTAAAGCCTATAATGGAACTTTCTTTGTGAAAAAATTCTTAACGACTAAACTATAGAACTAAGGAAGGAGTTTGAAGCGGCAATAGCCCAATGGGTAGTGTGACGGACTGACGATCGAAAGGTCGTGGGTTCGATCCTTACTCCCCCGTTGCACTATTGACGTGAACCCACTCCTAACACGAGCCTTCGAGCTTTTCTAGATTAATAAAATTACTAGTACTAGTATGAGTTTCGAAAATTTGTCCCGAAATAAAGTGAAAGGCAGGATTATAGTACTCTTATTTTTTTTTTACTTAAGCTTTTGTGCAAGCAATGCTGCGGGTAACTAGTATGCCGTATGTTAAATGTCACGTTTAAAATAAGTTACCAATTATTAAAATAAGATGAGATAGCATAATATCTGTGATAAGTCCGCAGGTTACATCATTTTGGTTTATCCCTATTATTACTTTTTTAATTTATTTGATGAAATATTATTTATGCAAAATAATACTATGTATAAATACCAATTAATATGTATCAAAATAATATCTATTGTTTATAGTATAGTTCACAATTTAAGTTTCGTGGGTTATTTACGTATCTACGTATAAATAAAAATGGAGTATGGAATTCCAAATTAACAGATTTTCAAATTGCATTTGAAAGTATATACAGTACTTTAATTTTTTTTTTTAATTTTTTGTCTGGCCGTCTGTTCGTTTCTTCCGGTTATTCCCTGAAACGGCTGAACCGATTTAAACAGGACTTTCACTGGCCAATAGTTTATGTTATAAGAAGTAACTTTACATTGAATATAACCGAATATAACGTAGCGGGAAAAGCAACAGCTATTATTCTCTATAAACACTTTGGTGGTCCACGTGCGTAAGCGATTGGAATGAATTTCTTTTACGACCTCTGAATAGTAATGGAGTGGTATTAGAAATTGTATACATGAGCGCCTACGACCAGATATGTATGTCATGTATGTACGTACAATAATACACTCATTATATTTGCATACAATGAAAAACAACAGCTATTCAGAATAAAGTTAGTTACTTTAGTCTCGTAACGATCCTCATGTATAAACACTGCTGACAAAAAAGACACGGAAAAATGATCTAACACAATCATATCCTCTATTTCATATTAATGAGTATGGTTAAGGATGTGTACAAGAAGTACCAGTCATATTTAGGTATATGTGTATTTCAGAGAACCCAAATGCTGTGATTAAGAGAACTCATGACGACCGGGAAGCCATTATAACTTTCACTCCAGACATCGATGAGCAGAAGCGATTGATTCAAGTTTACGCGGTAAGTTACAGTCTACATTATTTTATTTTATTATGACATTGACATGACATTTTTTATTATGATTCATATGTAACATTTGGATACCTTCATCTTTACTCATATTGATACTCTTAAATACGTCAGGGTAACTATATAATATGAACTTTATACCCATGAAAATCGATCAAAGGAGAATGTACAAGAAATCTTGATTGATTCGTGACAGATCGTCATATAATGTCAATAACAAACAAACTCACATTCGGAATAATAATACTAAATATGTTGGGAAAGGTAGGATACTCAATATCTTAACAAAACTATGCGTTTTCAGGAAAAGTCTAAAGATTCTCTTGATAACCAGCATCGATACTATCCTGAGGATAACGAGGAGAAGGAGAACAGAGATGGGAACTTGGGCCAATTCGTCGTACAATATGACGTGGATCGCTCCAAAACCGGGGAGATCTTGGTACGTAACTAACTGCATTGTTACTTGATAAGCAAAATATTATTAAATACTACTGAATTCACGCTTTGAGCTAATTTAGTTGAAAATTTATGTCGAATTACATCTCAACATAAATATGATAAGTTAGATAATGTGTCGATTGAACCTCACCTATTTTTGGGGAATTGCGGTGTTTCTATTGATACTTATATATAGGTACATTTCCTAATAATAAATAGCCATATTAGGTCTATATTAGTATTCCCTGAGGCACGGATGCAATGTAAGACATAGGAACAATACCAAAAACACCGAGACTGAAAACGGGTACTTATCCAAATTTATGTCTGCTGGAAACGAAATAAAAAAATCATAAACCATATAGCTATTGGACCAAATTCTCCATAATATTTTTTATCTTCGTGCAGTGGCACCATAAAGCTATTGGACCAAATTTTCCATAATATCCTATTGCAGTATATACCTATAAGACCACATTCTCCATAATGTCCTATTGCAGCATATACCTATAGGATCAGATTCTACACAAATTCCCATTGAAGCATATGACAGTTGCTTCCAATTCTCCATAACATTCCAGGTGAACGACGGGTACTTCGTGCACTTCTTCGCGCCGTCCTCGCTGCCCGCGCTGCCCAAGCACGTGGTGTTCGTGCTGGACACGTCCGGCTCCATGATGGGCCGCAAGGTGGAGCAGCTGCGCGAGGCCATGCAGATCATCCTCAGCAAACTCAACCAGGGCGACTACTTCAATATCATCGAGTTTAATTCCTTTGTTACGGTTCGTTGCAGTCGTATGGTATTGTTTAGGTAATAGCTAAATTATTTGCAGCTACCACAAGGTTGGCTGTTTATTTAGCATCCTTATAGTATTACATGAAAGCGTGTTTCAACTGTATTTAAATAATAGTGGAACCGACGGGGTAACTCTTCTAAGGGACCTTGCAGCTGCAGTGTTACACGTTGTACTTTGATCCGAAATTGATTTTCCTCACCGCTCATGACTCACAAAATTATTACATAAACAACTAAGATACATGTCGATTATACATTAACTTACGTAAATTTGCAATTCACCATTACCAAACGTTAAATTCCCTCTTCTTCCTATGGATGATGTATTTCTGGCCAAATTTAAGGCGAATAATATATCGATACTACTTTATGTTAAAGTATAAATATTGCACTCTTAATGGGGTTGGTCTTCTGGAGATTCCATATAATATGTCCAAGAGACTGCAGTGATGCAGGTTGGTTGCACCATTACATTTACCAAGTTTTCAACAGGTACATGACCTGATAGAAGCAGATAAAACTGAGGCGACAACTTCGAGGTACTTCTACTACGAGAGGCCAATGGTGCCCCCGACTTTAGTGCCGCCGTCTCCGGCCTCGCCTGACAACATCGCCAAGGCTAAAGTCATTGTTTCAAGATTGGAAGCTGGTGGAGGTACTGTAACGATATTTATAAGAATTTTTGCTCTTTCCTCTTAAGACGTATTTAAAATTAAATATTAATTAAGTATAATTATGTATTTTATAGTCAAAATGAAGTAATTGAAGTGGACAAAAACTTCCCCTTTTTTGAAGTCTCTTATTGGATGTTACTCAGCTGGAGCAAGCGATCAACTTGAACCTCTATTTCTGTACAATAATAAGCATTATTTAATAAAGGAAATTACACTCCAATTTGATATCATACTTTATTTCGCCAACCCTTAATTAGTACTCACTTTAGCGCGCTAACAAATCGCTTATTAATTTTACAGGTACAAACATCGCCAGTGCACTCGACGTTGCCGTGAATTTGATACAAAAAGGATCCGAGAAAAACGCCGAGGTCAAAAAAGCGGAAAATCAAACCGAACCTATAGCCGATGACGAGTCTAGCAAGAAAACCACAGAAGGTCCTGGTGAGCGGAGAAACTAAAATTTAACATATTTATGGAACAGTTTGTAACCACAAACAACAGACAAATAACGAATCATCCTTACTTTGCCTACCATCAATCTTATTTAGTGGTTTTACTTGCTGTAACAATAAAATGAAATGTCATTAACTACCTACATTACGATTTATTTACACTGCCATTGAAGTCATAGTTCTATTTTATTTATCCCTAATTACACCGCAACATCAATGTTCAATATCGCTATAATTTTAAAATGTTTCTAGGATTATGAGCACATTTGACCCATGTATTTGTAACTTTATGGACACAATGTAATATCTCGAATTAAGAATTCAGCTGACGGAGGAAACGATTTAATGATGGTACCTGTTGTACAGATGCCAGTATGGAAGCCAGCAAACTGGAGCCAACCATTATCTTCCTGACCGACGGAGATCCGACCGTCGGAGAAACGGACCCTACTCGCATCATCAGTCGCCTCAGTGAGAAGAACATTGGGCCAAAGAGGGCTTCTATATTCTCTCTTGCGTTTGGTAAGTGGTAGTTATGTTTCTACTTAATAACGAAGAATTCGTTCCATTCAGTAAAACCCTTAGTAAAATAACATTTTGTGGAATACATTTTTCATCGTGCTTCATCATTTACCTACATTATTTTTCAGCTGCTATTTAAAATAGTGGCTGTCAAAGTTTATGTTATAATGATGTTCCATTAAAGGTAAAATTGGGTCTGTCGTTGTACAAATGTTTTTGGGTATAGATTGGTATAGCATAGATGGGTATAGCATTTCAAATTACTAGCATGAATAGTTTTGTTAACCCCTTCAGCTAAGCTCGAAGGCTTGTGTCACGTCAATAGTGCAATGGGGGTGAGGATCGCACCCACGACCTCTCGATCGTCAGTCCGTCACACCCTTGGGCTATTGCCGCTTTTAAATGATATTTTTTTTTTATTATTATAATGATATATTGTTATTCAAACCGAAATATCCACAGGAGAGGACGCGGACCGCGGGTTCTTGCGCAAGCTGTCGCTGCGCAACGACGGCTTCATGCGGCACATCTACGAGGCGGCGGACGCGGCGCTGCAGCTGCGCGACTTCTACCGCACCGTCTCCTCGCCGCTCCTCGCCGACGTCAAGTTCACCTATCCCAAAGACCAGGTAATCACAATAAATAAGCAATTCTCTCGCTCCTCCCTGACGACAAGTTTATCCATTCCACAGAACAGGTATAAGACATGATTAAGGTTCACAAGCAATTTTCTAACTCCTCGCTAACAACATTTTTAACTATCCCAAAGACCAGGTATAGAATGTAACTATGTTCCATATAAGACAACAATCGTCCCGTTCAGCTCTATTTACTCGTATATACAAACATTGAACTCCCGCCGTGTGGCTCCGGCATAGAATAGACCACCCCTGACTTACCCGTGGGTGTCGTAAGAGGCGACTAAGGGTTAA
>DWGW01000636.1:0-13861 GCA_018247775.1 Udranomia orcinus
GTTTCAGCTCCCAAAATAGTAAAGAACAAATTGTAAGCAATACTTTTATGATTAACTTAAAAGTTACTTTATGAGTTTGTTAAAAATGAGCAAACATCGGTTTCAGCTTCCACAACCTATAGATAAAAAAAAAAATTTCATATCGGTTCATAAATGACGAAGTTATGGAGTAACATACATAAAAAAAAATATAATTGATAATGTTGAATTGATAACCTCCTCCTTTTTTGAAGTCGGTTAAAAACTGAAAACGAATCGCCAAATGTGTTCCTAATCGCAAGCCGAGAACAGCTCGACTAATTTGGCGAATTTTATAAAAATATTTTTTGTTTGAGCACAAAAAAGTTCTATGGAGCAAAAAAATTCGACCACTGTTATATATTGCATGCACATAACAATGGAATTTAGTGACAATGTAATACCATAGGTACACCAATAATCTGCTTCAATTAATCCAATGGCTACTAGACGATCGCCGTACTACGAGTAGAAGGCACCTCAAGAGCACGTCATATCTGAAGAAACTAACGCTTCGTAAATTTTTATTCGCGTTACAGAAATGTTAAACAGCCTGACACTCTATATCATACGTAGGGTTCGCATCTTAAGAATTAAAATACATTTTAAGTAATTTTTGTTGTTGTATGCAAGTCAAATATTTTTTTGTATATAGATAGACACTATGGTATTAAAAAGTTAACACAATTCCTACTTATATTAATTTTCACTGGTTACTTAATACAATATTCGCACACATACATAGAACGATTTTCTGTATAATATTATTTCTGTACTTTGACGTCAAAGAAAAATTACTAGTCGCCCAAATATCTCGGGTTTTTTCATTGTTTATCGTCGACAAATGCAAAGATGACAACCCTAGCCGTACGTAAATTTCATTTTCCAAGCCAATTCGAGTGTTCGTCCCGAATCTCACATCTCAAGACAGGAGCAAAGCAAACAAACTAATAACTTAGTGCAGTTTGGTGGTTCAGTGCAATTAAGTTTTATATGTTTATTCGTAAAGCTTTGTGTAAAAGAAAAGTTTGGCAGTTCACACGGGGGTTGAATGGTTGAATAGTCGAAATACCCTTCTGTAGAAGCAAAGTTTTGACGAAAATATGAAGGTTCAATGATCTGCTGAGCGTACACATTATCGTGTGTAAAATAAATAGATGTGTAGTCCTTAACAAGTCACTGAAACAAAAATTCTAAGCCATTTCAGTCTGATATCATTTTCAATTATTAACTAAGCGTTACAAAAAACTATGTGTATTTAAATGCAGCAAAGAGCAATGAGTACTTTTTTCAAATATTACACCAGGATATCTTCAAATGAAAATGACAATTTAGTTTTAGTACAAACACTAAAAAAATTCAATTGAAACAGACTCCAAACAGGTTATTTAGTAGTTAATAATAGCCATTAGTTCCGCAAACAACTACTGGAATGAACTGAGAAATGCGCATGACGCCGCGAGATTGTACATAGTTGAGGAGCGGGGTTACCCCGACATATGACCCGATAAACAAACTAATGCAGTCCAGGCCTGCGGACATGTCCGGGCTCAGGAAACGTAAGGTGACGGCGGAAGAGAGGCTTACACAGGATGCTCTACACCGGCGTGCTGGATCATTACCCTATTAATCTGTATGTGTGGAAATATGATAAATACTATATATATGAGCATTGATTTATTTTTGATTGAGATTTATTGTGGGTCACGTAAGCAATCCCTGGACGAATGACTCTAGCAAAATTGGTAGATTACTTTTGAACTATTTTTTTATATGTATTGAGGCGTACAAGTATACAAGCCAGTGTTCAGTGGTCACTACCACTCATGGATACTCGTGATCAACCCAAGATAGGATCGAAGTTATTTCTCAGTTTGACCACAAAAGCGTTGCTATATTTTAGGACTAAGCTGGAACGCCTCGGTTAAGGATACCCTTTAGTTAAACATATCTTTACCATTGCAAACCAGAACACAGCAGCAAGAACACTGTAGTTGTAAGATAGATAGATATATGTGGCGATGGCGCCTCTGGAGTCAAACCGTCAAAGGTTCTTCCACGTTCAAAGGATATTATGTAAAAATATAACAAGTGTAAAGTAAGTCGAAAAAACTATCATTCTATTTAATATATAAAGCGTCGGAGCTGTGGACAAGTTAGTTTTTATTATTTACTAGATGACCAGGCGCACTTCGTACCGCCTCAAAATCATTCCGCTGTCCCCGTACCCATCCTCGACCCTGTCCCTAGATACTAATATAGACATTTAAAATTGACATCTTTTTTGTATATATATATATATTTTTTTTTTATAGCTTTTATAGTTTTTATATACCGAATCTTATGGAACAAGCACTAAATGAAGCTTACAATACCTACAACAATATAACAGTGAAAACCTCATTTAATAGAATCAGCCGTTTCTGACATTAGCGTGCACAAACACATAGACAAACAAACAAAAGTCCTTAAAATCGTTTTATTCAGTTCTATTCTTAATAGAGACCTCTAAAACGGTTTTCTATTAGATGTCTTGTATGTACTGATATGAAACACATACAGGTTTATTATATGTGCAGATACGTAGTAGGGATGATACGGTACTTACTTACAACAAAATTTGAATAAAAAAGATCTGTGCCTATAAAATAGAGGTTCCCGCAAAAGTCTATTAAATATAGTTTGTACGCGGCACCACAGAAACTGCTTAGACGGAATATGTCACCAGCGAGCTAGGGGCGAAAGCCGAAATAAGGGATCAGGTGTGGGAGTAAAGTCGGCCATTGATCTTTATTTGTTCGCCCCTCCGAGCGCAAATAAATACTGAGATATTCGCCGTTTACTTTGCGCGAAATTATATTTGTATAGAGATCTTCGAATACTAAAGTAAATAATGAAGTAAAGCTACGATTAAACGTCCATAAATAAATATCAATAGATGAGGGTATTGCAGGTAAGATAAGGTAATTTATTGCTAACACAAAAACGTTTACTGGGTAATAATTTCTAGCCAGATTTGTTAGTTTAGATTTATTAACTAAGTAAGTTTTCTTCACTCACTCGAGGAGAAAGATTTTGTGAATGCAGTTTAAAATTAGAGTGAAAAAATTACATGACAAAAGTGAGTTTTAAATTTCCTTTAAAAATACAAATAAATAAAAATCTATCAAATAAAAAAAAATGTTTGTAGTATTAAAATAACCGTTTCCTTCAAAATGCATATGTGTAAATACACCAAAATAATTTGTCTGTCCGTCTGTTTGTTCCGGCTAATCTCTAAAACGGCTGGATCGATTTTGTTGGAACTTTCACTGGCAGATAGCTGATGTAATAAGGAGTGAGTTAAACATAATTTACATATTATAGAATTACATACATTTTATTTTAGAATTATAACACAATTTAATAAATAACGCGAGCAAAGCCGCCAGCAACAACTAGTATAATGATACTGGCAACATTCATTCATATTATTCAGGTAAAAAAGCAACAATGATCATTCGTAACTGCCTGCGACTAGACGCAATCCCGTATTCCATGTCATCTCCCCCCTGAGACAGACGCCACTGTTTTGAGGTTATTCACACAGAATAGCGTGTTTTAATTTTGATGTCTCTACTTAGCTTTGAATTATATTACAGCATTTTATTGTTATGTTTTCTCTGCATTCATTAAACTTATCAGTTCTAAACATGAGGGACATAAAATATATCTGATATATATATAACTAATTGTTAAATTCTAGTTAAGATCCATCTGTTTCGTGTGACCTCACAGTAATCGCGTTTTGAGTTCGACGAAATCTCGTAAGAGAGATGATTTATTAATTCATTAATCGTTAACTTCAGGGTTCAGGGTAAATTCATTCGTGAATTATGAATTCAGTAAATTAAACGTTAAAATTCTTGAATTATTCGGGACTTAAGAAAGTTTCAAAAACTTTCTATAATTATACCTTTTGATATTGAGTTATTTTATTATTGAATTATTTTACATGTTACCTTACTGCACGATATAAAGTAACTGTATAAACTGTGTGAGCAGTGATTTGTTATTTAATTCTGAGACAGTATTAGGAGAGATGTCACGGGCGAGCTAAAAGTCAATAATGCAAAAGAAGGCCTACAAAATAGTGTGCAACATTGCGACTAAATTCGTGGAGACGGCGTCGCTGCGACTACGAACGTGCGAGGAACTAGAGAGGAAGCAACAGACGTGATATCCGGAACGACATACGCGGGGCGAGCTTTAGCGAACCGATCGGAAGTCTTCCCAACGGCTTCGGCTTAGCAAACGTGAGTAATACTGATCGTTTTGATAATTAACTCAATAGCAAGCACTTCAGCTTTTAGTTCGTCAAGGAACGCACGCAAGAAATGAAAGGAAGGACAACGTTGGTAATGTTACGATACATGGAAATATTTTATTTCGAATTTATAATACTTAAATAGATTTGAATAAAAGAGAAAAAGAAAACATAATGACAATAAAAATAATAAAAGAAATGGAAACAATAAGAAAAGGAAATGAAAACATACTATAAGACAGTGTGCGTGTATCCTAATAATGTTAAATTACAGCTGTTTGGGTGCGAGACAAAAAATAAAAATAATTCTTTCTGAACGTCTTATGCCTGTGGCAACGACGGCAAATTTTAAGCACGATAGATATCTGTAACTAATACAGAATGAAATTAAATAAATCATCCAGAATTATAAGATGTAATTAATATATTACTGTTATCTATTTTATCTAGACAAATGTTTTTTTCTAACAGATACGTATAGTTGATATCGATGATAAATATGGTAGATCGGATCATGAAAGGCGATCCAAGATTCTTGAAATATAACTGAAATAGATCGCCACACGTTCAAAGTTAGGAATTGCAGTTCATCTGAGAATGTTATCTGAGATATATTGAGAAACATTAATCATGTCGGAACTAATCTCGTTGCAGATCTACCGCAGAACCCTTTTATTATTATTTAAATTGAAGAATCTGTGTGTATTCTCCAAACAATATCTAAAACCTCTTTCTTTATTTCACACTTTTCCTATTCAAGCGACTATACGCAAATTGGTCTTAATTAAATTAGTTAATGACTAAATCGAGTCAGTTCTTTACTTACTCACACAGAGACTTACGAAGCGATATCATCTACCTTAACATAATTTTCTTTATCTCCCATATTTCACAAAGATTCTCAGGCAAAAAAGGGCGAATAGGATAGAAGCTTAAAATTAGCTGTGATAAAACGTTAGCATTATATAAACTTATACCAATTTTTTATACTACCATAGTACTTAGTTACATGATTTAAACACAAGGATTTGAGGCTTTAATACTTCAATTTTAATTCTAAGGAACAGCTTACCGTCTTTGTTACTGAGGTTGACTATGATGTTAAACTGTGTCGTACTGTTAAAGGTAGGTCCACCACAGCCTGATAACCTGAAGGCGTATTAAAACTGATGAACACTAACCAATGGCCATGTACATATACGAGTATGACGTTCACTGAGCGAATTTGTATACCTTATAATGAAGAAATTGATTATTAGATAATTCATTAATCAATACAGGGTTGTGATACAGTGGGACCAACCCTGAGCTATATAGTTTTGTCTAATTGAAGATTTTGTGTAAACAAATTGTCACTGTCACTAACTGGATCATTCGTAACCATAATTGGTTGCCAACGTGTATCAGAAACGATAACTATCTCCATGTTATCTCTTCAGCGATGTAAAAGTCTGCGGTATGCACGTCGCTGAGATTTCTTGTAATTAACAATTCCAAAAGTGTAAGAATAATTTTATTATCGGCCGAGTTTTGACTAACAGAATATTTAATCTAACAAATTCATTAGATATGCACGAACACGTTGGCTAATGAGACCGCATATCTAAATTAAGTAACATTCTGCTTGTTACGTTATCATTTTTGTAGAGAAAGGGAAAGTGAACGACACCTGCTTTGTCACATTTCGGAAGCAATAGGCGGAAACCATATTAATGTATATCCGTTCTTGTCCGTTTCTTTTTATACCGCGCGTGTCTTAATTGTGCGTACTCAGTCAATGCAGCATATGGCTACATACATATTGTAGGTGCAACAGTGTTTTTTTAACGTCAGATACTCCACGGACACCCTTCCGCCACAAGAGCCGGCGAAAGGGTTATTTGGGAACCCACTAAAACCTGACGGTGTCCTTCTCAACAAAGTCGGACAAATACCTAATGTTTTAGTCACACGACAAGATACAGTCGTGTTCCTGGCAAACGCTCGTTTGTTTTTAAAACTTAATTTCAATACTCTATTATACAAAGTGCGGTTACTGGGAAAGAAAGAAAAATATTTTTTCCAAAAGGTACTTCTCATTGGCAGTAAAACAAGTTGTAGGTAGTTTCAAATTGGTAATAGCTGGCTTTTTGAGACGACTTAAAATATTCTTTTACAAAGAAAAATACAATACTGATTCACGGTTTAAAAACAAACATACGATTCTTACAAACAGAAAATAAAGTTAACGTGTTAATGAAATATGTATACACGCAAATCCGTAAGAAACGCGTTAATTGTGGGAAGTTTTTTGTAATGTAGAAGTAATTTTTGTTGTATTTTAAAACCAATAAGATTCATTATTAATATTCTCTTACATTTTTGCTAATGATGTCGAATTGTTTATTACATTAACGTTATAATTCCTTAATACAGTTTTCACGTTAGGCATTATTATAATACAATAATAATATTTTATAACTGTTTCCAAGTGGTGGCTCACATTTTGGCCCAATTGAAAAGAACGTTGCCACATAATTTCTTCAACGATGTTCTCATACGTGTATGTCTTTATAATAGGGTTTATAATATACACACTCGATTTACCTTTTTCATAAAGACGGGACAGTGCATTAGCGGCACTGGAAGATATTTAAAATAAACCTTCGTAGTGATATTACTATTCCATGAGTGGAAGTCATAAAGGAATAACGGTATGTTTACGTTCTACTTACTGTTATGCGTATTACGTTGGCATAATTACGAGTGTATTCACTATCGAGGGCCGTTGGTACATTCAAAACCAATATTTGTACTATATTAAAATATAGGTAGTACAAATTGGTTTTGCTGTAAGGAAAGGTTTAGTCCAATGGGTAGTGTGTCTGACTTACGATCGAGAGGTCGTATGTTCGATCCTCACTCCCTCATTGAACTATTAACGTGAACCCACTCCTAATACAAGTTTTTTATTTAGCTGGTGTTATTAAGATAATTACTAGTATGTATTGACATGCTAGTAATTAAAAAAATATTGTATTTGTAGTTTACAGAATTACATCAAAAATTGCATTCGTCTAGGAACACACAATTATTTCAAACAGATATTAGTGCGCTTAGACAATAGTGTAATAACCCCTGCCCACAAGCGCTGCCCATTACTTAAAGCTTGTTTATAAACATTCGACGGTAATGAACAAACAGTTTTACTCCTAGTACACGTCCTGAGCAAACGAAATGTAGTAGAAACACTTTGTATGATGTTTGTTTATCGATTGCCGGACGCACGTTCGGAGAAGTTTTGAAGCCCCGGTAGCCGCAGAATACCAAGTGGATGGCCCATCCTTCCGCTAACACCGCTAAATTGTACATGGCATTTGGTGTAAGCCTTACAGAAGTATTTATTTCGGGTTATAATTATGTCATATGATAGATTTTTCTATCGTATATACCTAACGAAGAAGGCAGGTCATACGAGTATAATGTTAGTTAATGCCGCCATTTGTAACACCAAATCGCCAGTGAATCGCCGAATCTACGTACGAAGTTAACACATTTAAAGTTTGACTTTAGAATCGCCACTGCCATTCTCAATAGGTACTTTTAGTTGAAAATATTAAATATATATACAAATACATGGCCTCCACCTATGTACTTGAGAAACTAATGCAATTTATATACGCCCAATACCATTCTGATTGATTGTAAGCTACCAAGTTAACAAAAAAAATTATAAAATAACTAATATCACTTTCATGTAACTAATACATAATAATTTTTTTAAATAGTAAGGACTATAACAAATACAGTAGGAATAATATAACGTAATAGAGGTACCTGTACCAGGTAATAAATACGAAAAGGCAAGTAAACTGGACTTAAATACAGGAGTCAATATGACTTCTGTATCTATCGATTTATTATCTTATCTATTAATCTGTACCGCTTTACCAAACTCAATTTCTATTTAGTCCACACAAATTCGACCACAGATAATCGTGTATCTAAATAATTGAGGAACGAGAAACAGAGCTAACGCGTCTATTTGGGTCGAATAAAAACGGTACTTTTTCCGTTTAAACAATTGCATAAACATTGGGCATCGGTGATCGGTATAGTTGAACCTACAGCCCGCCCGCTTTGATAATGCAGTCACGTACTATATCTTCACGAGTTTGTTTTACAATGTTGTTCACACAGTGCATAAATTAACGTGCTTTAGGCTCTAACATGTATAAGTAATTAGTGCTACATGTTTCGCCTCAGTACTTAACACGGGCTGAGCGGGCACCGTCCCGCACTAACTTACCTGAACAAATATGAGTAAAACGTTGTATAGGACCCACGAGAGCTTTATTGTATAGTCAAATGTATTTAAGACGCTTTAATATGCATTCGAATACGTTCCTATGAACAATATTATTAGTTCTACTGATCATATATGCGAAAGTTTGTGAGGATGTCTGTAACTCTCTCACGCAAAAATTACTATACGAATTTGATTTAAACTTTACAGTAATATAATTTATGTATAAACAGAACAGTAAATGGGTTATAATTTATGAACACATTTTATAAATTACCCATAATATAAGTATGTATAATATACTACAGTAAGTCTGAAAAAGCTCTGCGTTTTGTGAGTTATTTTGGCGTGCGCTTCAAAAACCGAATAACATACGAATATTATAACGCAAGCGAAGCCATGAGCTAATAATATATCAATTAGAGTGCTTATAACATTTATGACAAAAATAAAACAATTAAACCTCAAAGTTGTTGTTTAAAAAACGAAGAGTCTGAGTGTGGTCCGAAAATACTGGTTGTTTTGTTGGCGCTTTTCTCCAAATGGTCAACGAGTATATTTAGAACAGACAAACAATCCAACTAACCAATGTTAGTCCAATTCCTAGAAATGTCATTAGTATAATCCAGTTAGATTGCTTACAAGAGAATACTGTCTTCACGTCCAATTCCTGTAGGCGTCTGAGCAGTGTTTGTGGCCCGTCATCTGGATTAGGACTAAGGGTAAATATGACAGAGCTATGGCACTGAATCGTTATACTCAGGCCTAATCCACAAGCTCAAAGTTCAATAGAGGTATTTATCTGAGTGTCAAAAATGTTAGTTGTGAAAATAAGTAAGCATAGTAAAAAGAAGTCACTACAGTGAGAACCTGTAACATAGGCATTGGTTTTGAACATAATAACAAATTTATAATACTCAGTCTTTATAAATATTATACATATTATATCTAAGCACTTGAAAAAAATAATAGTTTTCTAAAAGAATAGTAATCAAAATTTCAGAGTTTGATTTTGAACCAAATAGTCGATACCCACTTTCTTAAACCATTACATAAACGTAGCTACATTCTGCTATTTATTTCGAACGGTAACATTTTGATATCGTTAGCGACCCTTTACCTGTGACCCAGATACAGAGGAGCACCGTCGGATAGATAGAAAAATAATACAATCAATGAACTTTTCTCCAAAACACGTCCCTCGTATTAGAAGGGAGAACGATGGAATTCTAACGAAATCGCCCTCCCTACTAGTGGCCTATTTTTCGGAGGACCCCAAGCTCTTTCAGACAAATAAATGGCGCCCGAAAAATTTATGTTGTCGACACTGCTGCTTTTATTTTGGCCCAGTTCTGCAATACCAACCGGCGGAGTTTTCGTTCAACGTTCCGCGTTCGCCTAAATAAAAATATGTGGTGTTTACTTGCATTTTATCGTGCGTTTTTATACTGATTGGTAACTAGTACTTAAATATAACTTTTTCTCAATAGAGATTACTAGATTAATGACGTATGGACAGAGCCCCAATTAGTGTATTCAGGAGACAGTTTAGTTACAAAAACTTAAACTCGAGAAACCGTTCAACAGTATTTTTATAACTTGATGATGAAGGAGTATTTTTGTGGAGTTTAATCTAAATCAGTTTAGTAGTTTTTGGGTGAGAGAGTAACTAACATCCTCACACACTTTTGTATTTAGTAGGATATGTATGTAAACGAAAAATATAGCACACATTGCAATTCCTTTGAGGATGATGGTATGCATACATAAATATATGAGTACGTATGTATTGTATATAAAATCGTTATTGCAAACATGATTTTAAAAGACGTTTAATTGAAGACAGACAGACAGCGCTATTAAGTATTCCGAACATACCTTTAAAGTTTTCGTATGCGTTCTATCACCGCTGTGTCAATATTGAAGAACTGAATGCGACTGCGCCGCTGTTATCCAAATACGTTGATGCTGCAAGTACCTGTCGAGTTTTCACTGCACATTTTTAAAGGTATTGAATTGACGTAAGAAAGATTGGATAGTACAATAGTATTGGTAAAATAAATTTTACGCTTCGTCGTACCATAGTTTTCTTCCATCTTTTCAACATCTGTCGTTAGGTCTTTCTGTCTCTCTCTATTTTAACCTTCAAAAAAGGAGGAGGTTATCAATTAAACATGTATTTTTTTATGTATGTTACTCCATAACTTCGTCGTTTATGAACCGATTTAGATTTCTTTTTCCATTTACAATTTGTCAATAAATAAATTTACACATTATTTAAGATTATGCACATACACTCTTTTACGCTTTAAAGTAACATAAATTTTATGAGTGATTTCATCAAAGAATAAATGTTGCTATATTGGATATAGTGATTTTGTACGCATCAGTATTACACACAATTTTAAGGAATATTGAATGACCCTATTTGGTACATGCTAACGGTATCGATACACTTAGTCATAAACATACTCTTAAATTAGCTGTCAGAATAATAACCCTCCTTTGATCCTACGTCGAGTAAAAGGATTCTTGTCTCCGCTTTATATATTTTTCCAGACTCTAAACAAGCTTTTATATTGCTTGCTACTTTTATTGAGATCCAAAACTATTTGTAAACGAAACGGGCAAACAATTGTACTTTATACAAAAAGCTGTTGCCTGCCATTTTAAGTAGAATAGCAGATTTTTTCCGTCTTACTTGACACTGATTTTATATATTTCATCCAATTTACACAATTATGATATTATGTAAGTTTTGTATATATGATATATGTACAGCCTACATGTGTACAATTATGTGATATTCTGAAGCATAAGATATATCGCTGTAAAGTTTCATCTCAATCCATTTATTTATTCTTTTGTTTACATTTGTTTTTTTTTTTATTTTTTTGTTTAGATTTTGCGTGAAAGAGTAACAAACATCCTTACACACTTTCGCATTTCTAATATTAGTAGGATAATGGTCCCAATTGTCAGAGTTCGTTTACCTCTAGGGTTGCTACCTGCATGATGCTTTGTCCTACGACATCTGTTATTAATGGTCGTACGCCATTTACACCTCCACCATTATAAGGCAAAGGTTAACCGTAAATCCTAAGGTTAGACATGTTAAATGTACTGTAGGCGGAAGTTTGAAGGTAACGTAGGTGTATTTTTATTTGTGTCTTCGATTAGTCACAACTTAAAATTATTAGGACAGCAAAAGTGATTCACTGAACTCAAATATGTAAGTGCTAATAAAAAATTGTATACAATTTTTCTGTACTTTTAGTCGAAACACGTGCTACTAATTGTATACAGATCTTCTAATGGTATTTATATTTTTTTAAATAACCAATCCATATCTAAGATTATATAATATCATATATATATAATATCAGTTTTCGAACAACGAAATAATAAATGTTATTTTTTCTATCCGAGGTTAACTCTAGTTAGATCGCATATCGACATTCGGCATAATAAAATACATACACATCCGATTAACTCACATTATCTAGAACTATGACAAATTTATTTGAGTATGCAATTGCATATTTATTTATTATAAATACAAGTTAAATATATTCTCAGGCCACCGTGCACCGAACTACTTATCGATCACCGTTAACCGCAGCATATGCACGACGCGTCGGTTATTGAAACGCGTAACTCGAAACGGCCTAAACCAGTGCATTCTAATCTCTCGCGATAAAAAGACGAGCGTGCGCCATCTGGTGCAGACCCGAGTCTCAAGTGTCGGCGACCAGATTAAAGTACGTCTAATACTACCAGACGCTTCAAGTATCTATACTCTATGGGACCTTGGTGCTTTTCGGCGTTCATGTTTTGGTAATTTTTTATATAAAATTGGAACAGCAAACGAGTATGGTAATGGTCACTGCCGATCATGCACATTTGTAATCGAATCAAGAAGATAGCCAAGATAGAGTCGAAATTCTAGGTCGACAAGAAATATCTTTGCCTGGGGACTAACACGGAACGCCTCGGTTGAATGTTTCTCCATTACCTTACTTTTCACCTTACTCACTCTTCAGATCCGAACACAGCAGCAAGAGTACTGCTGTTATGAGACCGGTGGTTCCTCCAGAGTCGAATTACAATGTTCTAAACCAATGTTTCCCAACCTGTGGTCAGCGGATCCCTGGGGGGTACGCGAGCATATATATGTGGATCAGCGGTCCCATACGCATCTGTATGCAAGTTGCAAAAAAGCAGCATCAACCTTCTCATTAATGTTTTTCTACGAAAAAGTTTGTTTTTTAATGAATGTAATGATGGAATACTAAAGTATAATATTGTCCGGAAATTGCACCTTTTTTCACTCAGGGATCCTTGGCATTATGCTTGATTTTATTGACAGGTTAAATCTGTAAATTAAAAATTACACTGGTATTAATCTGTCGTGCATAAAAATACGTGAGTCTCCGTTTCGCTCCGCCTTTTTTCTGCCTAAAAATTATAGCTTTATGTTATGTATACTGAAACCTAATACCTCTATATTCTCAAAAGTGCCCACGTGAAATTATTATGCCGTCAAGTTGAGTTTGTGATTGATTTTATAATCGGCGTGGTTTAGTAGCGCGAGAGACGAGTCGTGAGTCATCTGTAGCTTTGCCAGATGTCCCTTACGAAGAAGGTCGTACTCGTTAAGGCCATAAGGCCAGTGAGATCTTTAGTCTAAGTAGCGCCACTTGAATTGGGTGGATGATTAGATATTAACAATCCAGTAAAATTTATAAACGCGTAGATATAAATGTTTCAAAGTAATTCCAGACTAAACGGCAGACTTATATACATTTAGATTTATACTTCTAACTCGTTTGTATACTAAAAACAAAATTTATCGCAGAAAAATTTGAATTAGAAGTCATGTTTTCTAAACGTATCACACATTTACACAAACATACAAGTCAAAAGACCAACCCGAAAACTACACACACCTCGTGCCTTTTTTACTATCGAAAAACACTGGTGTACTCGTACAATGAGCACTTTCATATATTTTTCCATAACATCGTACAAATAGATGCCTTTTTACTATCCAAAACACTGATGTATTCGTATGATGGACACTCACATATACTGTTTCCTAACAACGCACAAGTAGATGCAAGCGCACGACATATTTCACGTCGCAATTTCGCATAAAGTAAATTGACCTGAATATTTTCCGGTATGGACGTGCAAACTAAAGGAGCTGCCCACTTCTTCCTGGTACTGAAGAATTACTATCAATTAGGAAG
>DWGW01000637.1:0-13853 GCA_018247775.1 Udranomia orcinus
CATTGTGCTGAGTTGTAAAGAAACCAATGACAACATCTTTATAATAACAAATATTGTAAAAAAATATGGAATTACAAAATAAATAAAGTATTATTTGATTCCGAAACTTTAGAAAATGTTGTCACTATTAAAAAAAACTATGTTCAAAAGTTAATTATTCAAAAGTAGTGGTAAAAGCCATGTCATTTTTTTTTCTTTTATTCAGGATAACGTTATTATATGATTTACTGTACTTACTGTCTATCGAATATAAAAGTGTGTGCGTTGTCCCCTGCACACTGACCACGTCGAATGGAATTGATTATACCGCTTCAGAGACAAATAAAATTGTACAGTAAGGTCTGCACAAAGCGACATACTATAATTGTACATAATATTTGTCTGTCTGTCGGTCTCTCTATCATTTGTATACTCATATATGTATCATGTGTGTAGTTATTTATACGTTCGTTTATTTTTTCTTTACATAATTTATTTATTATTGTACGGATTGTGCTGCTTTGACAACATGACTCAACTATACAGCATCACTATGCAGTAAAACCGCATTAGGGGGCTCCACTGGGGCGATAAAAAATTCTATAATCCCGACAATTTGGCAAATGAGTGGCGTCCTCCCCCCTTGCCTCTATCGCCATTAGAACTCTCTTTTATCGCATTAGTCTGCGAGACTGGATATACGAAGAAAATGGATATACTTTCAACGAAAAGGTGCACTCAGTTAATTTATCTATATACGAGTATGCTCCATATTGCTAAATGCTAGATTTTAAAGTTCACATTGTACGTTATGATTTCTTAAGACTTATTTTAATGCAATATTGTTATTAAAATTTATGATTGCGATATTGTTAGATTGTAAGAATAAAACTTTAAATTCAAGATAACATTAATCTGTGATAAGCTAGGAATAAATAGAAGGCACTTTGTTCGGGCGCCCATTTGCCGACAATGTTTGATGTTCCACTGGTGAACAAATTACTAGATTAGAAAAAACGTGTTAAATATTAGAAAATTAAATTAAATCCAAGGTTTTTAAATAATTAAGAAATGTTCATGATGGGCGCATGCTATTCCCGTTCACGTTACCGCATCCGAACCTTCGTGGCTCAGCGTGTATGGGCGTGGAGACGACCATGACAGATGCGTTCTATCTGTCACGGCGCGAAGACACCATCCACGGCTCTCATGTATTCCATTACACGGACGAATTTTACGCTCCTTACCCTCCAACCATGGACATTATGGTATATTCATTATTTGGAATCTGTACATCGATGTTATGGAAAAAAAAATACTCAGAAAGACAATAGTACCTCGTACTTATATATGAAAATATACGCTGGAATATTACAACACAATGCCATATTCCGTTATCGCCCTAAGTCCCGTTCGCTTAATCCTCAATTATCAATTATATTATAATCACGATAAGATACATGATAATTATTGGTGAGAGGACTCGTGCCAAATATACGTACGTTAGTGTCATGTATCTCGCGTTGGGAGTGTTGTTCTTGGCGCTGGTGGCCGCGAGCCCCGAGCGGTACCACCCATACCACCAGAACCGTGCGTCAAGAGTCCCAGTGTCTCGGCGCGCAGAGCACACCGCCCAGTTCTGGGTGGACGAAGCGCAAGATGCCATAAAGAACCTCGTGGACAATGGGTTCAGAAGCAATGGGCGTAAGGCGCGCAACGTGGTGCTGTTCCTGGGGGACGGCATGTCGGTGCCCACGTTGGCCGCCGCGCGCACGCTGCTGGGCCAGCGTCACAACCAGCTCGGAGAAGAGGCCCAGTTGTCCTTCGAATCTTTCCCGACGGTCGGACTTGCTAAGGTTTTGAAGTTTGCTAATTAATCTATAACCTACGTCTCCATGCATGTACGTCTGTTATTCGAGTTTGAATTTGATTTGTAGTCTTTTTTTCATCGTCATGATTCTTATGCAAAATTTTCGCGAAAGATCTCTTCCAAAAGCTCTTCAATATGCGTCCTTGTCATAATTAGATCAAAACCTACTAATATAGGTAGGTAATTTTTTGTAAAGTTGGAAACGAATGACATGAATACATCATGTCATGTTCTTCTCATTACAATCTTTCTTGTAACTAACAGACATTTTTATCTTACATATTATGCAATCCAAGATAAGCAATTGATGCACGACCGAGTATTCATCTAAAACCAAACAAGCTACTCTCTTAATGTATTTGATTGCAATAGACGAACAAACATTATTTACTTTACAGACATATTGCGTAGATGCACAAATAGCAGATTCAGCATGCACGGCTACGGCGTACCTGTGCGGTGTGAAGAACAACGAGGGTACAATCGGTGTGACGGCGGCCGTGCCGCGCCGCGACTGCAACGCGTCACGCGACGACGTCACGCGGCTCCAGTCCATCGCGGCCTGGGCGCTGGAGGATGGCCGGGATGCTGGTACAGTCTTCTTTATTTCCTGATTTTGGCCCATACTACCACGTCTGGGTGTTTTGTGCTATATCACAATAGGGATTACTATTGAGTTGTTCCAAAATTCCAAAGTTTGTTGTATTTCTAGGTATTGTGACAACAACTAGAGTGACGCACGCCTCTCCTGCTGGTGCGTACGCTAAGTCGGCCGACCGGTATTGGGAAAATGACGCTGAGGTCCGTGAAGCCGCTCAGGATCCCGCAGTCTGTCCAGACATTGCTCAACAATTGGTACACTCATATCCGGGAAACCAATTTAAGGTATGGTACTGTATACATATTTCCTGTCATAAAAAATATTTTTGGAAACTAAAAATTAATGTGAATATCTTTTCTTCCAGGTAATTCTAGGCGGCGGTAGAAGAGAGTTTCTTCCAACAACAGTTGTTGACGAAGAAGGTTCTCCAGGATTAAGGGCAGACGGACGCCACTTAATAAATGAGTGGAAGAATGACAAGACATCGCGCAACGTCAGCCACCAGTACATATGGAACCGAGAGCAGCTGGTGAGCGCGAATGCGTCCCTACCTGAATACTTACTGGGACTCTTCGAAAACGGCCACATGCAGTATAACTTGCATGCGAACCCCGTCACCGAGCCGTCGTTGGCCGAGCTCACTGAAGTCGCCATTCGCTCGCTGAGCCGCAACGAGAACGGTTTCTTCCTATTCGTCGAAGGTGGCCGCATCGATCACGCCCATCACGACAACCTCGTGGAGCTAGCCTTGGACGAAACTATAGAATTTTCAGCAGCAGTGGAGCGTGCTACGGAGTTGCTCGATAAAGAGGATTCGCTGATCGTCGTCACATCTGACCACGCTCACGTGATGGCCTTCAACGGCTACACTGCTCGAGGCACCGATATTCTGGGCGTCTCTGACGATCGCGACGACGACGGAAAGCCGTACATGACTCTGTCTTACACCAACGGGCCTGGATTTCGGGCGCACGTCAACGGAACTAGAGTGAATGTGACGCAGGAGGAGGGGTTCGGGACTGACGCCTGGCTTGCGCATGTGGACGTGCCGCTGGAATGGGAGACACACGGTGGGGATGACGTAGCGGTGTTTGCGCGGGGCGTGCACAACACCGCGCTCGCTGGGTTGTACGAGCAGAGCCAGGTGCCGCACCGTATAGCCTTCGCGGCGTGCTTTGGTCCCGGCCAACACGCCTGCGGAGCCGCCGCCCGCCCAGCCGCCCTCGGTGCCGTCTCCTTATCATTTATAATCTATTTATGTATTTCTTATCTATAAATACCAACTTTAGCTTCTTTTTGTAAATGTCACCTTTAATGATTTTTATATCTTACCAATATATCACTGTGCCTGTATGCTCATATCAATTAATCATTGCAGTTCACAAAAACTGTATCTTATCAAATTTAAAACTAGCCTTATCTGAAGTTGTTCACATCTTTCTTTATTTCTTATTTAAAATCATGCTGTTTTATACGTTATTGCTCTCACGAACATCTATCTATCATTTTGTTTATTCTACATTGCAGAACAAGTAAAAACTTTACTTACACTATAACTTCCATGAACTAAGAAATCCATTAACTTCCATTTTTACAAGTTCAATCTAATGAGGTAGTTAATCTCGTTTCTAGCAAATTTTACATTACAATCATGAGCCAGAGCAGGTTTAAGTTAATTAGTCAGGTGACAAGGCAAAGTCGTTTCAACCGTTTAATCCTTAGCTAAATATATACTGTACTCAATAAACAATATAATCCATAGCAGTGGTTTTTGTATTCATGCCCCAGTTTATAACATATAGAGTAAGATCTAGAAACTCACGATATGCACAATGAAATTACTGATATCTTGATCTCACAACGATATTTACAACAGCTTTCACAACAGCGAGATTGCATTACTTTGTTCAGGTCGTAGTAAGGACACTTTCGCTTTTCGAGGCATTATATCCTAGACCTCACAAGTAATATCCGGAAAGCGTCTAGTAGATTAGACTATAAATATAGGATAATTCGGTTAGCCAAGAAAATTTCATAATTCGCGGACTGTCGGATTTTACAAAATAGCTTTGAACAATTTTGTAATTTTGCCAGTTCCGTGTCTAAATGTGATGTTATGTTATCTCATTAATTTAAATTATCTAGATTCTAAAAGTAAATCCAAGGTCAAATTTTGAAAAACAAATTATATGCAACAAGGTATAGTGCCGTAATGATGAATATTATGTATTAAGTGTAAAGATAACGTATCTTTTTTGCGTAAAAATGTGATTAGCCGCATTTGAGCTAATTTTATATTTTCAATAGACGCACTTTCCAGGCACGTGTAACCTATCTGCATTAATATTTATTGCAGAATTAAGATAATAAAAGGTATAAAAGATCAAAATCGAATTAGAAACCGCATAGATACCAACGCATTCAACATGGCTTCTGAGTTCAGGAAGAAGAAGGTAGTTCATTTGTTCCAAACCTTCTTCGACAAAGACAAGAGTAATTTTATTGAAAAACAGGACTTTGGACTCTTCGCTAAGGATGCAGCGAAACATCGAGGGTGTCAGCCGGGAGATCCGAAGTACAAGGAGATAGAAGATGCCATGCTGCAGGTGTGGGTGAGTTTGCAGGAACACGCTGACAAAGACAACGACGGACAAGTGTCTATCGAGGAGTGGATAGAAATGTGGGACAAGTACGCCAGTAATCCCTCTTCGCCTCTGGAATGGCAGAGCTTGTACTGCAAGATCATGTTTGACATAGAAGACGTTACCGGCGATGGTGTGATAGACGCTGACGAATTCTCGTCAGTCTTCGAGGCTTTTGGCAAGAATAAAGCCAACGCTGTCGCGGCCTTCGAAAAGATGGCTAAAGGAAAGTCCACCGTTAGCTGGGAAGAATTCCAGGAGTTATGGAAGGAGTTCTTCATCACTGATGATCCCAACGCGCCCGGAAATTTTATTTTTGGTTCAATCTGTGGAGTGGTGAATTGTAAATTTAGTTCCATTTCTGTGTAAAATTTTAATGGTAAGTTATGAAAATAAATAACGTAATTAGGTTTCTGTTTGTTTTATATGAGATCTTGTAACTATTTATAAGTGCTAGGATATGATATCTTAAATTATTAGAAACACGTATTTAGCATAAAAGTAACTTAAATACGACTTTTAAATTAAAGACAAACCCAAATCCAATTAACGACCACACCCTGATCATTCCTAATTAGGGCTTATGAGATTTTGTGGAATAATTAGCTTTTATAGAATCAGATTATTGCAGAACCGCAATCCACTAATAAAATTGCATTCGTCTGGCTTTAATTACGCGTTGCAAGTAAAATGCTTTCATATTAAGAATAGAGCTTGGAGTCCCCTGGAATTTCATGCTAATTGCGTTTCACAGGCATATTCATTTCATATTTTTATTTTTAAACAACTAATTCGTTGTACATCTACGTTAACATTCACAGATATTCCGTGATCTAGAATATAATTAAGGTCGACAAGTAGTCGGTAAGAGTAAAACGTGTATGACCTTAAATCTAAATGTATCTATTAAATTATTAATTGTGCGCATTGTAAGTTCAAATTTGTAAGAAGCAACATATTATGAACTTTTAAGTATTATAGAACGTGGTCGAACTATCAGTAATTACAATCATTCGAGCGGTGAAAGATCTTCCAACTCATAAAGTTTCTCCTTGTACCCAATATTAACACAGGGAAAATGTGTGACTGATTAGCAACACCATACAACTAGAGGACTATTTCCTTTTTCTTTATAAAGGAGCTTCCAATTACTTTGTTATTAAGAGGTGGTTCAAACTATGCAGAGGATTATAGGTATGGGCGTCCAACTGCAGAGTAGGCAAGGGTTTTTCAAAATAGGGTACGCGAATCCTCGAAGGTTTAGGTTGGTCATCTGATTATGGTAGGGCGTTCGAGAGGAGATCAACGTAATGGTGATTAACGCAAGGTTGAAATTGTCCAAAATGACTCAATTTGACAACAAACAATTGTCCCATCACATTGATATAACATAGGGAAATTTCTTTTTTACACTGCATTTGGTAGCTTCCATAGAAATAAAAACCTACCTACAACAACTAATTTTATTACTTTCATTAGAGCTGAAAACTTTATCAGGGATACGTAGAGCCACTTTGAGAAACGCTGTTCTAGGTCCATTTTGAGTGATCTCAGTAACTAGCTTATCGTGAGTATTGAGCAAAGTAATATTATCGCAACTCGAAACAACTCTAGATATGATAGAGTAGGCACTTCAAGTCTTAATCGTAGAATTGAAGTAATTTTTATGATAAGATCGAACAAGTTCATTTTGATTGATATAATTGAATAGATTTTTCGAATTAAACGGGTTCTCAATGTGAAAGAAGTGATAATTAGAAAACAGTGTGTGGGAGGAAGAAAACATTTAATATATTACATTAAACAGGAATAAAATTTGCATGCGAAAAATTGTAATACACAATTGCTTTAAAGATTTGGATAGTCAGTAATTTTTTATTTTCATTCAAACGTTATCGGCGTCAAAATAGACATAACAATATATGTAATGTTGATTGACGATTGATTGATATCACTAAGGAAAGAATGAAATGTAGATTACACAGTGTAATTAGTATACAAGCTTGGTATACACCAATAAAAATAAGACATAACCTACGCTGCATTGCAGGCAGATAGTGGATGATAAATCACTAACAACGATATAAATGTACTAGACACGCCACCGAGCATCAAGGAATTTTAACGAATAACAGACGAATTAAAGTGAAATTGAATATTTTGTTACAGAATTGTATAACTATGAATTACTGACAAATACTGAAGACTAGCAGTTGCGCGCGATTCTGCCCGCTTTATATATTAAGTAGGGTGACAGAGTTATTTCCAACTTACTTGATAATTGACGTCATATTTTGGCCTATTTACACAATATCTTTATAAATTGCAGCCTATGTTCTGATGTATATGAGATATATTACCGTTTATTCAAACTCTGTTTAGTTGTTTTCGCATGAAAGTGAAACAAACGTCTTCACAAACTTTCTCATTATAATATCAAGATATTGGTCTTCTAGTTTCTAGTAGTCCGGTAACAAATTTTGGATCTCCACCCTGGGAGCCGAGGTTTGGATTTTCATGTACACCGAACCGACGTTATGAAATTTGGAGAACCCTGGATTACTATCTAAGATTTCACGCCGTAACGCGGATTTGGCACTGCCACAGAATAAATTGTCCCTAAACTCCGAATCTTACAATAAAGTACAATTCTATATCATATCTAAAATTTAAGTCTTTGTAATTAACGTCATTCGCGATACAAATAATGAAGAATCAAGATAACAATTAATGCGGTATCCAAAAGTATAAAAGCGTAGAGGCAAATCAATCTCATATTACACCGCACGCGTCCATAATGGGTTCCGATTTCAGAAGGAAGAAAGTGGTCCATCTGTTCCAGTTCTTCGATAAGGACAAGAGCAATTTCATTGAGAAGAAAGACTTTGAACTCTGCGCGGAATACACTGCGAAGCACCGAGGATGGCAGCCAGGAGACGCCAAGTACAAGGAGACACAGGACGCGATGCTGAAGATATGGGAGAACTTGCAGAAGCACGCCGATAAGGACAACGACGGCCAAGTGTCTCTTGATGAGTGGGTATCCATGTGGGAAGACTTCGCTAAGAATCCTTCATCGCCTCTGGAATGGCAGAACCTGTACTGCAAATTTATCTTCGAGATTGAGGACGCGAGCGGAGACGGCGCGATCGACGCCGATGAGTTCGCGTCGGTCTTCGAATCCTTCGGCAAGGACAAGAGTGATGCTGTTGCGGCCTTTGAGAAGATGGCCAAGGGAAAGTCTACCATCACCTGGGAGGAGTTCCAGAGCCTATGGAAAGAGTTCTTCATCACGGATGACCCCAACGCGCCAGGAAACTTCGTGTTCGGTTCAATTAATTTTTAATTCATTACATCATTTCCTGAAAAAGCTTAAGTGAACTAAATGCTTTTCTTTGACATTTACTTTATTAATTACGAAAATTGCGGAGACAAAATTTTGAATTTATTTGTTATGTATGTGAGAACGAATTTACTTATGAGGTTGTTAATTAAAAACATTATTTATTGATAAAAGATTTTTTTTTAAACGGTGAAAAATTTTGAACCGCTTATCGGGTCTCTGAAACTAGAACAGTACAGCAGACACATAGCGCTAAAAATTCTTCAACTCCAATTGTTTTCGCTCTTATTTCCAGCTATTTATCTTTTAAGAGTAACAACAGTAAACGCTTTTATTTTTGCAATTGTCAACGAATTAAGCGCACAATATGTTCATTATTTTGAACATTCAAACATAATTCGGGCGAACCGCAAACAAAAAAGGTCAAGACAGATCGTCGTTAAGATTAAAACGGACTGCGAATAAAGAATAATTGTGTAACACGGAATAAATGCGGACATTTTTGTTGAATACGGCGAGTGCTAATTACGAGGTGAATTATCGTTCCGAGTCCGGCATGAAATAGGTATCGCGTGGCGCAAGTGATAAGAGAATCTTTCGTCTATTTACATAGGTTTAAATTATTTTGTAACTGTACTGTAAACAGTGTTTTTTATTTCCTTCAGAACGAAACCTAAATTATTCTAATCTATTAATCCTAAAATGTTAAATGGTCTATTGGCTGCCGATAATGGAGTGTAAAAATACAGCACTGGAGCTAGTAACCTAGTTTAATAATACCAATAAACACTCGTTGGATACTTAAAGGAATTTTCAAGAAGTGCTTTAAACTAATATAGATATAGGCTATAGACAAAATGGATAATGGAATTCGTTTCTAATGCAAGAAAGGCAATCTAGAAGATTTCTTGTTCTTAAATTTTTTTTTTACTTTAATCCTACTCTTTATATGAAATTCTCGCTGCCGCTTATGAATTGCACCAAGCGGCATGTCCCATGGCAAACTGGAGGGCACCTGGAGTGGCTTCACGATATTTATTACCGCGTTATTATACGTAATCGTTGCTAAAATCTCCCTCTTTATTATATGATCTCTGCAGAATTTATTCACGGGACTTTGTTAACCGAGACCCGTACCTTTTGGCTTGTTCGTGCTCTTTAAATACGTTTCTGGGTCACTTGAAGATATTCCCGTAACTATTCATCCGTGTTACGCGTATTTCAACTTACCGTTTTTGTATTATTTCGTTGATTACGGTGGGAAAGTCATACATAAATCTTCTTTTGCGTTGTAATTATAAAACGATATAACTTTTAATTTCAACTAATTAATTAAGAAGTGTCCAGTATACTCCTTATATGAAATTGAGTAGTGACCTGTAACCACTCGGTTGCAATTCTCGGATTACGAATTTGTCAGGTTGGTCTAGGTATAAGTGAAGTGGTAAATAAGCTGGCATGTGTTACACTATTTATTGTATAAGAATAAAATTATCCAGAAGTCAGATTTGCTTTAGAAATCACGACTACAAATCACGTAAAAGGCGAAAATCATGTAGAAATCAAGACTTCGTTTCATATAGAAATAAACTCACGTTACTCTAGGGTATACGAGTATTCGCAGTCATAAATCCAGAATGATATGCCACAGATCTATCTTGCGGCGGACAGCGACACAATAACGAGTGGCAATTAATCTGGAACAGTGTCACACGTCAGCTCGAAGGAATGACGAATAGATACATTTTTTGAAACTAGGAATCCGTAAATTTACGGTACAGTGTAGCGGAGATCATGTAGTACTCAATTTCTGTTCTTAGGTTACGATAGGGGGTTTATTTATATGTTTTATTATACTTAAATAAATCAGGGCAGGATTAAGCCAGCACAAGGCCTGTAGCAAATGTGCTGATGTTGCCTAAACAATACTATAAAAGAAGTCACTATGATGACTAATATAAGTTACACAAATACATAAATATTTAATTTAGATGTTGCGGCGATCATGGATAAAAAGGAGGCTGCGTCACCTCCAGACTGACTGACATTTGATCATTGGTCATGGTTGTTTTAGTGACATCTGACATAGGTCGGATTGATCGCGAGGCAACACCAATATGCACCATTAGGTTAGGTTACGCCACCAGGTTAGGCGTGCCCTGTCTGGGAGAATGAGCGCTCCGGTACGCTCTGGTAAGCCAGCTCGGATAGACCTCAGTCCTCAGTCAGTAGTGAGAGCTATGTTGACTCAGAAATCATAGAAGGCCGTGTAGTACCTACTTTCTGCTTATCTATACACAAATCCAGATTGTCGCTATATGTAAAAGAGAGAGGTACCTTAGAACCAGGTGACGAACATAGGATTTTTTATCCCGTTCGATCGTGTTCCCGTGTGACGTGATATAAAACGTCAAAGAGAATTGAAGCCACTGTGAAACGTAGTATAACAAAAAGCCATGCCACATGAAATAATACAATGCAAACAGATACGGGGATGGGAACGGGAACGGGGAAATGATTGAGGCGGCACGAAGTGCGCCGGGTCAGCTAGTTATTTCATAAAAATACATATTCGTATGCTGTTTACTGTTTGTTGAATCGTTACTATTTATAACTTCTAATATTTAATAATTGCATTGTGTGCAGTAAGCTTCTGTTTGCGACCGCAATAAACAAATCAACCTGTAGACATAGATGAAACAAGATAGTACATTAGACTGACAACACTTGTTTCATGTCTGTCTTTATCAAAGAGATGTAAGTAAGTGAAGACAATATCTGACTGGTGGATTGTCCATTGTCTCCTGATTTGTTTTATTAAAAAATACAATTATTTCTGTTAACTCTTCAAAAAAGTCCAAGTTATGGAGCGGCAATAGCCCAAAGGGTAGTATTTCGGACTTACCATCGAGAGGTCGTGGGTTCAATCCCCACTCCCCCATTGCATATGAGCTTAGCGGGAGGGGTTAACAAAATTACTGGTATGTAAAAAAGAAAAGTTAGACGTTGATGGGGATAAGAGTTAACAGGCTTGTGTTACATCGCACACCGGGTGCAATAACGTCATAATTGCAAAAAAAAATTAAAATGAGTTTTTCATCAAAAATGGTGTCAAACATGCGTCTTAATCCGGTGTAACTATCATAGAAGTAATTCCCAAAATGACCCACTTGGGGCGTTAATGTTATAACTTTTAAATTGCTAAGCATTTGTTATTTATGACGTTGTTGCACTAGGTGTACGGCATGTGTTTATGTCAATAGTGCAATAGTTTGAACCACTATCTCTCGAGCGTTAATTCCGTACCCTAGCCTTGTATTGGGCTATCTCCGCTAGGATCTGTTATTTATTTATCATGAAATCTCTTTATTCAAGTCTGTATTTTAATGGAGATTAAGTAGAAACCTATATACTTAACCGTTCCAACTCAGTCCTCTGGGGTAACAACGCACTCGTGGGCGACCTGAGAAGGAACTTCGATCCTTGTGTTGATCACTATGTAGACGACAATGGGCGGCAGTGACCACTTACTATGATGGACTGCTTGCTCGTTTGCTACCCAAAATTATAACAAAAACCGTGAAGGTAAAATCATGTATTTACTTAGATAGGATGTTAAGTACCAAGTGCAATAAACAAGGTGGGGAACCCTGCGTTTCCTGCTCGCCTCGCGTCGGACGTCGCTTTCGATAACATCACATCCGCAATAGTTTGCTTGGAACTTTGGATGCGGTATATTTAACATTTATGTACCTATATATTTTTTATTAAAATTTCAGATTCTATTATATTATAAGCTATGAACAAATGGTTTGATTAGATTAAATTCTCGTTTAACAAGTAAATAAAAAGTTTTCTTTTTCATTTAAACATGCTTTTTTTCTCACTCATTCATTTATTCGCTCTTTCATCATCTGTTTTTTTATCCATACATAAATTGAAACATTTCGCTCAAAGTGCAGCCATTCAGCAAAACTTGCACGGAAAACAGCTGTACCATTTACCAAAATAGAAATTATCAAATGGAAATTAAAACAGTTTTATATTTTTAATCAAATGTCTCCGCGGAATATACTTTAATAACCGATTATCGAGATGGAATCACTATAAACACAAGATACCAGGGCAAATATAGCCAAAGCTGCCTACAATCGCTCCTGCCTAAAACCCTTAAAAACTGAATATGAAAAACTAATTGCCGCATCCAATCGGGACTACGCTCAGTCGCTTATTGATCCGTGTGGCACATGCAATCGCACGGCGTCACCTGAACGGACGAACTGCGGTCGGGAAGTATTACTCCAGATGAATGGACCGGATGGAACGAAGTGTATTCAGGAGGCTAAAGGAGATTTTCAGGCAGCATTTCGAAGACGTTTAAGGATACTGCTTATATCCGTGGCTTAAAAATTGTTTAAATTGTAGAATTTCTAGCACACTGAATTTAAACCTTGTAAAACTAAATGTAGTAAAACCTCATGTCGTTACTCGCTATAATTGTAGTATATTTTTTTCAATTCTGTTAAAAAGTATAATTGCTCTAAAGGTAGAGGCTTGGCTTTACATTCTTTAATATACATAATACAATCTTTATTTTGGAATACAAAGGCTTACACTCTTAAATTATTGATCTCAATACACTCTTTAATTATTGATAAAGATCCAAATTGATTAACTAACCAACACTTCCAGGGACACGGAATGGACCAGTGTGGCGCATGCTCCAGCCCTTCCCCAGTTGTAGCCAAGTTGTCCCCAAATATGAGAGCTATTCTACTTTTAAAGGTTTCACTCAATTCATTTATAACAATTTGAATGCCTCGAACCCAATTTGAACGAATTATAAAGTAATCATATATAAGAAGAAAAAAAATTACGTTTTGAAGTTGGTAGAGTCTTTAACGGTTAACTTCAGAAGCACCACCTATAATATAACAGTATACTGTAATCTAGTTTGAAGGATGTGGTGAGGGAGACATATTTAACTTAGTCGTTCCTTAACTTATTCCTTAGGGGTAGCAATGCATTTGCAGTAGACCTGAGAAGGTACTTAGATCCTGTCTTGTGTTGATCACAGATATCCATGGGCGGCAGCGACCACTTATCAGGTGGATTTCATGTTTTCGTCGTCGTTTATTTACCTCAAAACTATTTAAAAACATTACATATACAATACAATGTACAATATAATCGGGGGCCCTATCATAAACACTCCTAGAGTTAACAGTAACGTAACAAAATAATATTTAAATCTAATATGTACAGACAGACGGACGGCTGTACATTTATTTATCCGCGGATTGACGCGCAAGTGACAAGTGGCGGGTTTGGCCCTCCGGGAGGGCGCGGTCTCCCACAATCTTGAATGTATAAGAAAATTTGGCCCTGTAAACGGCGAGGGAAAAACCAAACTAACAA
>DWGW01000638.1:0-13847 GCA_018247775.1 Udranomia orcinus
ACACGTTTAGGCTTGAATTTGCATGTGAACTTTGCGATGGCAATGGGACGTGTTCTAGGATGTAGTGGCTACGCTTGCCACGCCTGTAACGTTTGACGTTTAATTTGATAATCCGGCGAGTTTCAAGTAGGAAACAAAAGAAAAGTGTCTCGGTTTGAGTCTAATTTCTTTACAAGTCCTTCGGATGTCTATGAATACTGATGAAAGCATTGTTAGATTTGGTATTCCCAACGGCTATAGGCAGATTATTTTTGAGTTTCCAGAGCGTCTATGAGCGTTATCAGCCCACATGAAGTATCCAATGGCGGTGACTGTGTACCACTAGGCACTTTGCTTTTTCAACTTGTATAACAGAAAAAACAGATTTATACAGCTCGTATAATTACCGACTCAATGCACCGTCACCAGGCACGGCACGTGATGACGCATGCATTACCCGTCTGTCTGAGCACGCCTCGTTATCCCGAACACTTCTCGTGAACGATGTTCTGTCTGCTCGTTTTTGAGTTTTGAGTTTGTTGTTACTTTTAGCGAGCGCGGAGCTAATTTCTCGACAACCACCAGTGTTTAATATGCAAACTTACAAAATGTATAGACAGTAAACTTACAAAGGGGAAGAACACAAGTATTCTTCAGCCATGGGTGTTGGTTTATTTTATTAAGTTTGGTATGGTTTTGTTTGTTTTACGCCTAATAATAAGGTAAGGTTAGGTTCCGAGAGCAAGATTTTCTCAATAACATTAAAAAACTGTATGAAAGTGGGGCTTGTGAGAATATATTGTTTCTTCATCATCTATTCATTATTTTAGTGCTTTGGCCTCCCACGTTTTCCTCAATCCTATGAT
This sequence comes from Udranomia orcinus, assembly GCA_018247775.1. Classification (NCBI taxonomy): domain Eukaryota; kingdom Metazoa; phylum Arthropoda; class Insecta; order Lepidoptera; family Hesperiidae; genus Udranomia; species Udranomia orcinus. The sequence goes on from DWGW01000638.1 coordinate 846, forward strand.
TTTAAATGCTGCCATGTCGATGTTATTACATAATATCGGCGTTTCCACAGTAGGAGCATATACCAAAGCACCTACTATGATTAGGTCTACTAAAAGCTTACAAATGTAATTAGCAAATTGCTTATAATTAGGTTAACTAGTAGCGCGGGAATTTGTGACAAGTTTAAAATAATGATCTTATGTAGGTAGAACTGGTAGGAATGATTAAATATTATATTAATGTTTGGTACACTAAAATTTAATTCATTATTAAGTAACTAGAATTACTTAAGGAATTATATTCTTAAGAATGTAAAACAAATTACCTGAAAAAAAATATTAATGTCTGTACAATAAACACATGCCAAATCTTAATGTTTTTCAAATGTTTTGAAGATATCCATTGGATATTTTAGCTCTTTAATTATTTAATCTTTATTGAAACCAACGTACACAATGTAAGGGGAAAAAGTCTAAGCCAGTCATACTAAAAACATAGTCTACCAGTCAATTCCAATAAGCTGTTCTTTTGTCTTATTAAGATCCAAAACAAAAAAAAATATGCAGGCATTCTATTATCTTGCTCATAAACTGGATAACCATATACGAGAGACTAATGACACTTTAGCCAGCCCGCTATTGTTGTTTTTGTTTTGAGAGCACACACGATGGAGCTTTATCAAAAAGGGAGCGTTAATGGCTCTAACGATAGGTACTAGAGCATTGGGACACGCTGGGGATTAGTGGCAATTGGTCACGTATAAGGCATTAGTAAGGGGCGAGTCTAAGAGTTGCAGTATGATTTGACCTTATTTTCTTATGACTAGTGTGCGCTACGGTCGCCTGATTTTTTTTCTTTTACACATAGAAAACGGTGATAAGAAGATCTTGTTAGATCTTGATCTGCTTATTTTTAGTTAAGTGTTACAGTATAACAAAATGACCTTTAATGCGCCAACACACATTGGTGTAGCGAGTATGCTCAAGGGTTTTCGCGGGTGAGGAAGAAAGTTATTCGTATACCCATCTGGGTGACATATGAAAGGGTCGACCTGACTTAAATGAAGCCTTGAATATGGTTTTAGCTACTTAGTTTGAAATTACATTGGTGAACTTTACACAATTTAAAGTGCTTTTTTTAAATTTTAAGGCATCGGAAACATCATTCTCCTGATGCAGTCGAGTAATAGGAGAACGTTGCTAAGCGTGTGTTTAAACTTACAGCGTGCATTGCTTACATCGCCCGAAAACGGACAAAAAAGATAACATCTGAAGTAGGTATCGTGTCTAGACGGAGCGCTATCGTTAAGGACGTCTCTGCGATGCAGCCCTGAATTGTAAGGATGCGATCAATATGGATTGTTGTCTTCGTTATCTACACCTGCATTGCCACAGGTAAACAAGGCGTATACTTGCGGCAATCCTGGGCGGACAAGGGATTTACCTTCTCTCTCGTCTTTTGTTTATGAAACATTGGGATAAATTGTTGCATTATATGAAAATAAAATGTTGTGCACCTCCAGTGAGTGTCAATGCGACATTTTTTTCCCATTATAATAGTTTTACAATTTACCCATTGTTGGGCCCTGCTATTATTATGAATGAAAAAATATTCATTCTGCAGCTGCGTCCATTGAAACTATCTTTTTCCTCATATTAACAAGTTGCCTTTATAGATAACTTATTATTATTCCACCAACGTTATCTGAATTCTAAAATATGGAATATGACTACAATTATATTAAGGTAGTAAATAAAGAATACTATAGAATACTTAAGATATATAAAACCTTATTCAAATTCGTTTTGTCATTAAGATGTACATTGAGCAACAGACATTTCAACACTTTCACATTTATCGGTTACGCAACATCTTCAAAAACATAACAACAGCATCACCAGGTGATACAATTCATAACTGATGCTAATTTTACCCGCTGACTCACCGGTTACTGGCCGGTTTCACTGCTTCAGCTGTCAGATTTCGCGGCTACTATTGGCGCCTAAATTTAAATCTGGAACCGACTCATCGTTCCGTTTTGCAAGCGCACTTTGTTTTGTTTTAGATTGCTAAGAACGGCATAGTTTTATTAAGGGTTTTGTGTGGAGTACTAATACGGTAGATTTTAAATTACAGCGACATGTTTATAAAAGAAATTATATCTGTACGTATATGTACGTGTGTGTGCAATCACCATGTCGAAACTCGCTTAGAAATGCTTCATGGCAGATAATGAAGCGTCGGTAGCTCTTCAGTCAAACATAATAAGTTCTACTTTCAATCATATGGACATAGCAACGGACGTAGGTGGAAACCACGTGCCAAGTTAACGAACACTAGTTTACAAGGCATTGGCCGATCGTGTGGGTGGCGACCATATGGTGACTTGGTATGCATAATCAAATGTGTGAAAACATTGAAATTTAGACATAATTTAATGAAACATATTAATATTTCTTTTTAAGCCGAGTCTTCTAGGATATTCTTCCGATTTTAAATTCGCCATTTCCATCTCCATTTTAGGATTAGGGGATAAATTTATTTAAGTGTCGAGGATACGGTATGTTAAAAGTAAAGTTGAAATATCCTGCATAAAATTACTCTAACTTAGAAGGCTTTTGTCCGAACTTTATTTTGTTATTCCTAAAGAATCATCTTCAAAGTATACAAGTTAATCAAAGTATAGCCTATTCCGAATACAAGTTACCCTCACTGGCCATTCCAGACAGTGTCCATTAAATCCTGCTATCCGCTATGTTTATTCCACTTAGTTCTGGACGCAAGTGGAATTTAAATTCGTATCGAATTACTGGATAGAGGTCAGCTAACTCTGATGCGGGTTTTATCCAATGAATTCAAATTAAGCCCTTTAACGTTATAAGGGAGTTTCGAATGTAAAAGTATGGCTCATTTCGAGATATAAAGTAATCTATGCTTTCATAGTCTCCTGGAGTATATCTGTGGCAAAAATCAAGCTAACAGGATACTTCGGTAGGCGTTAAGGAATAACAAACAAATAGACATTCATATGACTATCTTAGAATTTGGACTTAGAACGCGTTCTTCAGTTTTTCTTTTCTATGCTGTCATTTGTATTGTTGTATGTTGAGTGTCGTTTAATTTTCTGGAGTAGTTAAGTAATACATCAAATGTACTGCAATACGGATTTCTGGACGGTTGCATGTATCGGGATACTTTAATCCAATGAAAAGCTTATTTGTAGATATTTAGTAACGGCGTCTGGCTATTCTCAAAAATAAATCGAGGTTATAATAAAATCTACGTCCGAAGTTAGGTAAAGCTAGGCTCTCGTCAATTTATTTATGCGATGTATTTTTATTACGAAAGTATATTTGTGGAAATTTACCAATACATTGAGGTTATAATAAAATCTACGGTTAGGTAAAGCCAGCCGGGATTCTCCAGCAGGTTTATGCAATGTGTCGTGGTATTTTTAAATGGATTTATTTAGCTTCCTCTGTTTGTGTAATCATCATTTATATTAAAACATGTAAAGTATTTGTAGAAATCCATTTATCTCGACTCGGCTTTGTGTCAGCAAAGAATAAATCGGGTTTATAATGAAATCTACGTCTGAGGTTAGGTAAAGCCTGAGGCTAAAGGCTCTCGTCGTTCATGCGCTGTTTGCCGACCTTGTCTCTGCTGTCGCATTCGTCTGCCCTTGGCCGAGAACGTGAGCTTTTAATATGCTTTTCCTCAAAAGAGTATAAAAAATAAACATTTTGAAACGCGCTGCAACGAAACACCAAAACGTCTTTTGCCCAAAAGACGGAAGAATATTTGATTGATGATGAAAAAACTATCTTATGACCATTTCGTTTGTTTATAAAATAAATCTTTAATTGATAGTAAAGACTGTATCTTACAATCACCCAGTTTGGTTGATGATTCAACCGAATTTAGTAGACCATGAACTCACACCAGAATCATGTCTGGTGTGAGTTCATGATCTTCAAGGCTGTTGTATATCCATCTCATTATTTGTATTGCATATATCGTACGCAACACACAAGGTACATTCTAGTTTAGGACAACGAGAAATCAAAACATTGTTATTATTTTATTATTATAAAATATACATATGCCAGTGTTCCGACTATTTACCAACCTTGACTCCTCTGTAACCCGCCCGCCCTTGGCCGACAGAGCCGTATTTAAAGCCATGTTATAAAATGAAATTCGACTAACGTAATTTAGTTGAATAGGTAGCCAGTTAACTGAATTTTGTTGGCAGTTTGACACCAGCATTGACACAATTGTGACGGGCTTGGTGAAACAAACGTTTCTGTATTTCCCTATTTATATTTTAATGAGACCGCGATACAAGGCCTCGAGTTCTATTCAATATTCCAAATACACTGATGGTAGCTCATGCGTGCTTCTGTGGCCGGCAAAGGGAATCGTGCTCTTGTGATGTGAAAATTTGAATGTTTAACCCGAACACATAAACTAGTTCTTGTATTTTCACTTTTCACACTTTTCCTTAATGGAATGCTGATAAAATAAATTAGTTATATGAAGCACCGCTGAAGGGAATGAAAAAAGTCGCGCGCAGAATTGGCGTACAATGATTATTATTTGCGGAAAATATAAACTGACTTGTCGCTCTATCTAGTAACATTAAGACGCAAAAGAATTGACCTTGGATTCTCCGCAAGCTTAAAGGTGGGGCTGCAGAAGGGCGCGGCATTTTGTTCCACCCTCAATTCGGGATATTAGGGTATCTAAAACGTAGGGTGCTCTGTTTATGCGGTTGTATTAAAGGTGAGAAGAGGGTGAGTTCTGGTGATTTGTTTATGCAGCTATCGATCACATACATTTAGGAATCATGTCATCAAGTCATATTTTGGTTCTTTTCTTAAGAACTATACACAAATGTTAGGTGCCGCCTTGGGGACATCTGTAGTCTATTCCGAATGTATGTAGGCATAAAACCGTTTTGCGGTATACCCAAACCCTTCCGTTGTGTACAACAACATATGAATAAAACGTAGCTCTATAAAGGAAAAAATCTTTATCAAGATATAGCATCGATATCCGATAAATCGATATCGATAAATGAAATTCTTAACCGGAGCTTCAATACCAGATTTAATATTTATGCGTAGGGTAAAGTCGCCGAAGGGTTGGGTATGCTAAGAAGAGTTTTCTTTTATCAACCAAAAAAAGCTTGGTGAATGAAGTGATTTTCTGTCGTATTTGAACGAAACTTGTGAAGTGCGAGGTATTGCCAATATTTCAATGGACTCGTTCGTTTTTATTCATGGTTCTCACGTTAATATTCAGTGAACATTCCACTCGACTGTACTCGGTCAGGAAGTAATGCCGCATTGCTGTGTTCCAGATTTTGACAGCTTAATGACCGCTCGGGAAATCAAAAATTCGGTTTTCCAATTTCAATGTGATTTTAACTATATAAAAATACAGTGCAAGAGATCTGACTTCCGTACCCATCGTATTTTCCGTATTCCAAATTTTTTAGGTTTTGAATCTTATACATCTGGTAATTCGGATATGTATGACATAGTATATTGATTTAGTATAGGATCAAAGCAAATCTAAAATCCGTGTTCTCATTCGTCGCTTTTTCAAGATATTGCATCTTAGACGTTTAGTTGAACTTTTGTTTTAAAGTTGAAACTTAGGTTAATTTTACTTAAAATTTAATGTCATATTCGATTGGCATTAGGAGATCGTGAGTAAATCTAAATATATGTGAAAAGTGTTATGAAAGGCCATAATTCAATAATTGGCAAAAAGCTTTTTATTATCTGCATTCTGAAATCTAATTTGAAAATCGAATTCCAGCATTGGGGCAGTAAGGATTTATAATAATGATATTATAAGTACATGAATGCAAGTTAAACGGAGCTCGCGAGTGATGTAATGAATAATTGAAATTGGAATTGGAATGTCACCTTATAATGACATTCCAATTCCAATGTAGTAAACACTAGAGGTGATACGCGATTAAGGTTGCTCGTAGTCGTAGGTGTTCACGGACAGTCCGTAGTAGGTCGTCGTATACCCTACGTGTAACTAGTACGTATAACTATATATATAATCTAACCTATACGAGTATACGAGTATAACTCGTATGTATAACCTAAGTGCAAGTAACCCGTGTCTGTGCGTATATTTTTTTTGCGAAAAATCTTGAGTGAAGGAAAACGTGATGGTTGCACATGTATTTAAAGTTAATCTATTTTAAAAGTAGCTACAGCAAATATTTAATGTAAATGCAAATGTAATTTAAAGCTTTAAATCATCAGGTTCGCCTGTGGCTGCTTAACATTATGTAGACAGTCTCGTTCTCTATACTTATTCTCTAATAAGCAGAAACGTGTGGTAACCCCAATCGCAACGGAAGTCGTGTTTTTGTTACGTATGCGTCTGAGTTTTTTGTACCATTGTACAGTTTTAGTACACAAAGGGCGCATATTTATTTTGTATTTCTTTTTTTGTACAACGGTACTGCATGATGATTCCGATAAGCAGTATCCTCACGTGCTGCCAGATAGCATCACACAACGAGATAGCATCAGTAAACTCTCTGGAAACATGAGTGAGCGATAGTTTTAGTCACAAAATAAGTATTTAGCTTTTATTTGCTATTCAGCATATTCCGAGAGTTTTACAAAGTTGTGGATGTCTAAAATCCGACTTTAGGCATCCACGGCTTTGAAAAATTTATTCATTCAATATTTAATGTCTCAATAGTTTACCAATAAACTGTAGTCCTTTAAAGTTTATACGTTGAAGGTTAAGTTGCAAGTACCACGAAACATAATTGTGGGAACATGTTATAATACCTAGTGTTGAATTCAATACTCCTTCAAGCGTATCCAGTTACCATTTGTTTCGACCGCGAACAATTAATGAGATGAAGGTGACGTCTTCATGCTACTTGTCTTAAACGAGTTTCTTTCGTCTTTGTGTGCGTGCGACATTAGGGGGTTTAGCAATTTTCCTAGTCTTGCAAATCGAAACTTAGACAGCCTTTTAAACTACTTTCTAACAACAGGACAATAGAGATAAAGGAGTTTAAATTTGCACCGACCGTTTGGTAGAACGAAATAAGTCTGTAATTCTCCTGAGTGCAGACGCGTTTGTCCGTTCTCCGTCTCTCTCTCCTTCGATGCTCGTCCGTGGAAGCCTGTGATATCTCCGGCCATACAAAATCAAAATCAGACTTGTTGTACTGATTGTATCCTTTTCTACTAACGTGATCAGATCCTTAAAATAGTATCGTTTTTTTAAGAAAGTATGTGGTATTTGTGGCTATATTTGTGTATGCTAAATCTCACCTTTGAATTGGAGACGTTGAAGTCGATGTTTAGAATGAAAAGTTACTTTCCCTTTCCAACCTGTACCTAGGGTACAAACAATAAAATGAATGAAATCGAAATCTAACAAAAAATGCTATGAATGAACGAAGCCTCGTCCCAAATAGTTGCGCTTGCGCACCTTATAAGGCGCACGCGCATGGCGCCCGCGCTCCGTCGTGCTTACGTAATGTGATCGGTTTAGTCGCACGCCAGATAAGTTGATGCTATACATATTATTTCTTAGATCGTGTTGTAACTAAGTTATACTTAATGAAAAGAAAAATCGTTTCATTAAGTATAACTTAAAATCAATGATTTCGCCAGAGTTGCGTGTAAATAGGTACCTTTGTTTTTTTAAAACTAGATGAAAACGATTCTAATTTCTGACAGTAGAATTCGGACTACGTTTTATCGGTAGAGTCTTCCATGGGTTCAAAGTGAACAAAACTGGTATTTTCTAATGTACATTATTTTTCTTTTCCTTTCCTCTGTGGTCTGTGATGACGTCAACAGAACTTAGATACAGTAGTTCGGCCGCTCTCAGAGACGTTAATGATTACTTGACGTCTTGTTGTGTACAGATTATGACACTTTAAGTAATTGTTAGACATCTCTGTGTGCGGCCACTATGTGTGCTAATTTGCCTAGGTAGCTCAATATCTAGGTCTTTCTCGAGCTGGAGCTATGACATCAGCGCTCATCCCGTACCGGATATTTCTGTTATCTAGCATGCGACGCTGCTGAAGCACACGACTTCATCTAAGATAACGTTTGACGTTATGTTTTACATTTGTAACTTATTTAGGCGAAATATCAAAGTAATATGGAAGTAGATAACTAATTTTGGAGTTTCAGTCTCTCGTTCTGTATTCAGGGGATTTAGTACTATGTGCAAGTGAGAAGTAATTTAAAACGTCCTAGGATAAAGAGAATATATTTATATGGTCATATTAAAGGGCAAGTTTCTTAAAGGAAATCATCCATCTGCATTTGCTCGGCATACAACAAGAAAATAACATAAATGGCATTCGGCATTTGCTTTATCATCTCTAATGATAGGAAGAAAAGTTCGGGGTATTCTCAGGCGTTGTTGTGGTTTGATAATGACCATCAGTTAGCAGCGAAGTGATTAACCACATATCGGATAATCAAGGGTTACATTCTGGGTCAAGTGGAAATCTATTCATTAATCTGTTGTGGGTTTGTCTGGATGTAAACTCGACTTTTGCGGCTGTGAATGAGTATTTAAAACATTGAATTAACTACCGATTAGTTAGTTAATTCAATGTTCATCTGTTAAGAATTGATCTTTACCTAAGTCGAGAAAATATCCAAGGCGTGTGGTTGCCAATTACAATTACATAACTTTTCTTTAGATTCTTATCTTTTATTATTTGAAATTTTAAAAGACACCACTAGCATTAATAATTGTATTGGACATTTTGTACAATATTTTACGTAAACTATGAAGCCTTTGTTTGAGTTGGTTCACATCAGTGCATTAGGCAGGCGAGAAGAACGATCTCATTTTAGATCAAATCCACGATCAATCGTAAGATCCGCCACCCCAGCCAAAGACTAAATATTAACTTATTTATGAAACAAAGATATATTCCTTCTTCTTTTTCAGGTGTCTCGTTTAGTGATCCTCCATGAAGAGGCTGAAGATGGCAACGCTATGCCGGACCTGGCGCGGCCCGTGCAAGCGGTGTCGCTCGCCGTTAACAACCTCGTCAAGGTACTGTTTGCAATAAGCCTGGAGGACAACGTAGAGTATGGTAGAGTTGTCACGTTCCTCTATGTGGATTGGAGGGTAGTGGAGTGGTTAGTGGACGACCGACGTCTTTAATGATTCGGCGTCCTTCAGTCACATCCACAGCATCGTACGAACCACGACGCATTGATAGGAGAGGCTAATGTCGGAAAAAATTAAGCAATTTTTATCTTATTAAGTATCGATGCTTCTTGTATTTGATATGATTATATCTACATATGAGTTGCAATAACTTTTAACAGCTAATGGCCTTTTGCTCACAAACGTGATTTACAAAGTACATTATTTCATATAAAATCCGTTGAAGCTATTCTTCTTTCATTCTTATAATCATCGAAGCTGACCTGTGATCCTTATAATATTATGACCTCCACAGGTAGGCCACGAGACCATTGAGTCCTCAGAGGACGCGGTCCTCAGAGCCGACATGCCAGGAGCCTTGCGAAGGGTGGAGGGTGCGGCCACGCTGCTTCAGCAAGCGTCTGACATGCTGCGAGCTGATCCGTACTCGGGACCTGCTAGGTGAGTGTTTTGTTGCCCTCTACGTCTACATTATGACCCTCGAAAGTACTATTATGAACCATTTTTTTGAATATATAGTTTTGCAAATGAAATCTATTTATTACTCATTTGAAAAACTACGCAATCAAGGGAATGATGCATAATACCTTTACACTGCTCTTCTATACACTCTACTTTTTGGACATAGAATAGTTTACGGAGCAGTCGGCGACTTTTTGGCTGGCTATAAAGTGTGTCACATATACAAAGCAGTACTAAAACTCTAATATACTGTCGGGTAACAGTCCATTCCACGGATCGGCCATGCCAATAACATTAACAAAACAAAAGTTAAAAATAATCCGGCTGACACAACGAGTCTATTAATAAGTATGTTGAAACGCAGCTTTGACTGACAAGCGTTCGCGTCGGAACGTTTAAAAAATATTTTGTTGACGGCAAACTAACGTGGTGGGATGTTACCACTTTTTTCCAACAATATTTATGTATACTGATTAGCTACAGCTTTGGTTATAGTTTGAATCTAATTTTAGCTACAAGACATACCTTCTACCTACTTTAATTTACTATTTCTACCAGAAGTTGGTACACCATTCTCTAAACTAAACCAGTGTTCCGATAGTTTTGTATTCAGTGTCCTCAGAGCAACGCATTTGAATTCGATCTGAAATAATATTTCGATCTTGTCTTAGCTTCATTTCAGATTCATGGCAGTAATCATTTGCCATTAAGTGGGCTGTCGTTTGTTACATCAATATTATAGAAGAGATCGTAAAACGACAACTCTCTAGTATTGCAAATATCCATCGACAACGGTGAACACTTACTATTAGGCCGCCTGATTGCCTCTTCAACCTTCACTTAGGACTAATTTCGACATATAAAACATGAAACTGTCGTATTTTCGCGCAGAAAATTATGTCAATTGATTTAGCATGCAACTACTAGTAGTTGTTACTTAACTTTCATGCCTTTCTGAAATGTATCAAATCTTCCTCGCAGGAAAAAGCTGATTGAAGGCTCCAGAGGCATTCTTCAAGGCACATCGGCCCTGTTGCTGTGTTTCGACGAGTCCGAAGTCAGGAAGATTGTTAAAGAATGCAAGAAGGTACATTATCATTATTGCATCTTGATAACTGATAACAAATACATAACATGATTAGTATTAATTATAGTTCTATATGTTATCTATTATGGATATGTAAATGTAATCGATAAATATCAAGTATTTTGGTTTGTTGATAAAATAATAGTTGTATATTAATTAATACTTTAGCTGTATTTACGCTGAGATTCACGTGTTCATAGAAAATTTGTTCTGAAATTAATTTCCACATATTAGAGGGATTTCTAGTGGTGGTGGGGTTATATAAACGGTTTTATATAGCAGTGTCGTTCAACTCGGTGTCATTGCAGGTGCTGGACTACTTGGGCGTGGCGGAAGTTATCGACACGATGGAGGATCTGGTGCAGTTCCTGAGGGACATATCGCCGGCGCTGTCCCGCGCCGCTAGGGAGGTGAGCCCTGCCTGTTATGGCGTCTTTGTGATACTTATTGTCTTTGTAGTATGAATGTTAAACAACTTTGCAAAACATTGCCTAACAGATTCTGATTTTGAAATGTCACGATAGACAGAGTTTGATAGATATAAATGGATATGTATCTTCTTTTTATTCTTAATATATAAAAAATATGCCAGTACAACTTTTTTTTCATACAAAATATTTCTAATAATACTTTAATTAAAACAAAATGTTTTATAATTGAATATAAAGTAAAAACTACTTTTAACTTAACGCTTATGTAAATTTTAATTACAAGTGTAACATGGGATTGAATCCTACAAACTACCGGAGACCACACCCCTATTAAGCTATTATTAGTAGCTCTTTTCATAATCATATAAGTGGGTGTGTTGATGCCGTGTATCCCCATCAGGTGGCAGCTCGTGCCGCGGAGCTGACGCACCCGCCGCACGCGGAGACCCTCGCGCAGTGCCTCGACAGCGTCAAGCGCTTGGCTCCAGTGCTCATCTGCTCCATGAAGATCTACATACACATCCTGACAGAAGGTAAGATAATTGTTTGCTTATATAGATTGTAGGTGGCGGGACACTTAGTGGTTCGACTCTAGAGACAAGATCGACTATTCTCTAAACACTAGTTTTATTTAAAGTTCGGTTTTCGCTCAAGAGAAAAGAAGAGTTAAGGTAGAGGTGAGGGGAGTTGTCAGGTTATATGAATATGTAGAATATCGATTTTTTCTTGTTAACAAGGTTACAAAGACGTTTCTTAGCTCTCAGGGATAGCTACGTATCTGTTGTTTGTCTATACAATTCAAAATATCAATCCTTTGATTACGCTTTCACGTAAAAGTTGTATCAAAATGGATGATAAATAACTGATAATGTTTTTCTTAGGTGGCAAGGGCATTGAAGATGCTGCGGAAAACAGGAATTATTTAGCTCAGCGAATGGCCGATGAGATACATGAAATTATCAGGTAAGATAAGGGAAATATATTTTATTTTAATTTTTAGCTCTTAACATCTAAACTAGCTTTGTTTATTTACGTTTTTGAATTTTTTTACACTTTATTATTTTAATCATCAATCTCAGTTAATACCCCAACCAAATATACCTATGGCATACAATATTTAATAAATATCAAATTAGTACTTTGTATAAAAATTGTTTAAGATAAGATTGATCATAGATAGACATAGTAAGTAAAAATTGTTTATTTACAGAGTTCTCCAACTGACGTCATACGTGGAAGACGGTGGCGAGAAGGACAACATCGCCGTCCTTAAAGCGTTGCAGAGTGTTATACACAGTAAAATGAGCGCTGCGCACGAGTTTCTTAATGTGAGTTACCTTATGTGCGATTATGGTACTTATTAAAATATGTTTAAGGTTATAATGTGTTCAAACGAAATGTAGTTTAAATGTCATGGTCATGGATGGCAATTAGCACTCATTATCAATAGAATAAATGGACTCAGTTATGCAAAACAGAATCAACCAAAGTATCAAAAAAAAGCCAAAATAATTTGGTCTATGTATACAAATATAGTATTGTTGAAAAGCATCAACATTCTTAATAATAATAAGAGGAAACTCGTTGGTTCCTGTTTGCGTAAATAGATTCAAACGATGTACTATCGTGATGTATTGTATGTGACGTCAAACATTCTCCTTTATTGCGAATGTGTTCTGAGCACAACCGACTCTCCGATCTGATTAAAGATTTAGATATTTTTCATGACTCAGGTTCGAGCTTAAAGAAAAAAATTACTGCACATTTCTCTTCATAAATAGCCTAATTATTGCTTACTTTTTTATATTTATTAACCTAACGCGTAACTCGTATTGTGT
>DWGW01000639.1:0-13845 GCA_018247775.1 Udranomia orcinus
AATAGATGTGGTGGTTATGCTTCCGGAACAGAACCGTAGAATATTCTACCTCAAAATCTTTTTTTTTAATTATTACCTATCTTGAAACGAGAGCGACGACGAGAGACGAAAGCGACACATTTCAAAAAATTCGATTTTTGTGTATTGAGTTACGATCGTAATAAGACTTTATAGGATCATATCTAACGTACCGTAAAAAATAAAACACCACAATAAGGCTGGAACTGGACAAAGCAATTGCAATTTTGGAACTAATAATTTTTTACGGAACGATAGATATGACCGTATACCTAAAGTATTTTTACGATCGCAACACATTTTTTTTTTTTAATGTATCTGTCTTTTCTTTCTAAAGGTGCGACATGTTAGGTACGTTGTTTCTTCAGTGATTAAAAACATATGTTTTTATATGAATTTCCGATTAAATGTCAAAGAGAAAGAAAAGTGAACCAATTGCCGAGTTTACCTACATATCACTTAAAAATAGATAACCCCGATTCCGCTTCCCTGTAAGCCGCAGTTATATAAATTCTTCAGATTGAGGTCAATAACTATTTGGTATTTTGGCGGGAACCGAAATAAACATAATTTAAACTTATATAATGTTTATTGTGATCAATAGTATACAACAATAGTATCTTCTCTATTAGATTCAATATTCCGTCATTTGTATCTAGTAGTAGTTTTAGTACCTAGTTTTCAAGGTCTATAGACATTTTTTTATAAAGTTAATTCTCAATTTATCATACGTGTACTATACAGAAAACAATAGAATTATCATATCAATTATATTAACGGTATAAAGTATGACCTGATAAAAAATTCAGACAACACGGCTATTGTTCGTGAATTTAAATAAAACCTTTTAAATAAACCGTAACAATATTTTGAGACATGAATTCAATAAATTTCTACATTATTTCCATGTTTGTGTATCGAGAACGATCTAGAAACGAATAATGGTTCATAGGCACTAATATCGAATGTACCTACATATGTAAAGTAGGATGTTTATCAGCAATTATTTTTCATTGTTTGAATGACGCATCTGTTTAAACATTAAAATTACAGTTGCACATTTCTAGAAACAAAGTAAAAACTCATTATACCCTACATATTATAACAAAGTATTCAAAGGCTTGTAGGTAAAATAATTAATTTACTTTTAATTTATCAATAAAACTTAAACTATAATACCTCCAATATTTGATTCATACGTTTTAACTAGTTTCTATAATATTTTGCAGCAATTAGAAACGTTTAATTTCGGTAACGATTTGATGAATCTTTTATTCGTGTTACTTCCAGTTGTGCTTAGAAATCAGTTTGTTGTTAATTTGAGTAATTAACCTAGTATTATCATTCGAACTAATTAATAATCTGAATCCATCCTTTACTTGCCATCCTCTAAAGCCTACAAACGAAAATATACTCAGTCATTCAGTTCAATAAATAATAAAGAAACTTCTGTTACTCATACAATTTTAAACAGACAAGATATATGGCGTTTCAGAATCGCGACTCAGCATAATGCGTCTATCGATTGCGCAATGGAATTGATTTGAATAAATAATATTCCTGCTTCTAGTCTTTGACGAGAGTGGATTCTTAGGTTTTATCCACTCGTAATTTATCCATATCCAGATTGATAAACGCCGGATGGTAAACATGCAAGCGCATGACGCGTGACCGTTACGCAAGTTAGCAATGAAAGAATGACTGACGAATACAGATTACGATTGAATACTGCTCAGCCTCCGCAAAGTACTTTCGTTCAAAATTTCTCTCAGAGCTTTCTCTCCAATCTGGTTCATTAAAGAAACCTAAGAACTACACTCGTTACATACTCAGAGTTTCACTGTTTGAATTTATTATTTACTTTTTCCTTTTTTTTTAGTATTGATGATGATTATGAATGTGAATGATTGTGAATTCATGGAAATAATACTATAATTATTAGGTATACCTACTCAGCGCATGCCGAATAATTATATCGAAATTCCATTTCCAATAACCATACTATGTGCACGTTCAGATAATTTGATAAATGGTAAACGTTTACTATTGTAATTTGTTTATATGCTTACATCATAAAGGTATATAATATCCTTGCAACCACCGTATACTTTAAAATGAACATTTTAAATTTGATAGTCTTATTACCATTACTTTTCAATTAAATTTCTGAGCAAATACAACTGATTATTACTACATCACAGAATATGTTCTCAAGAATAGTAGTGGATGGCCTACATTATCAAAAGAATCTTGCAAATGTTGAATATTAAGAATAAACTACGCAACATTTAGTGGTGACATTTTATTTGCCAGAAGTTAAGTGGTATTTAAAAAATATATAGGTATAATGCAAAAAAAAAACAGGGAAACAGGAGCAAGAAAAATCTTTACGCAAAAGATTAGAAACAGTGTTGATTATGAATGAAAAATGAACATATTTATATAACAGCATAAAGGCATATTTACTTGTTAGCGTAGAATTTTCTTATCAGTTTTCTAATAGTCATAAAAATGTTATTAGTCACGGTAAATACAAAGTAGGTACCTAATGTTTTGCGTCAAGGATATGTGTTACTCATTATAATACTGATCAAACTACGTCAATATTTTGATATAATTTTAAAGTACATGCAATATTAGTCGAAATGACGAAATCATGATGACTTAGTTTTCAATAACAAAACAAACCAAGGTTTTCTAGAATACGCATAAACGTATAGTTTCTTTTATAGAATATGCATATATCAAAGAAAATTGTCTGGATAAAGTAACAAAATTGGAAGTTTTTAATATGATTTAACGTCTTCTATATCCGAGATATCTTCGCCAGTTCTGTGGACTAATCGTATACGATTACGATACGATTGAATATATTCAAGCAAATCAAAATAGTATTATATTCATCCATATATTCATTATCAAATGCTGCATTCTAAATCACTGCAATAAAACCGTACCTAGTACAATTATTATGTACTCCGTTTCTAACACATTTTTGTTACTTATTTGTGAATATTCCAGGTCCCCTCGCAGTAGCCGTCCCGGGTGAGGTCCGAGGGATGTGGGCAGCTCATAAACGTTGGGGCAAACTCTCCTGGCAAAGTGTGGTTAGCCCCACTTTAGAGTTCTGCAAATACGGCTATCCAATGTCGAAGTTCTTGTTCGATGGAACCGAACGAGCTCCGTACATCAAGAATGATCCAAATCTAAGGTTGGTACTGGGATCATTCTTAAGAAGTAGACATTTTCTAAGTGGTTGGCTGCCCTGAGTCATATTTGCCTTTTAATTTATAGGGACAAAAACCAATATCATATTATAAGCTAGGAAATAAATAAATGAAATGCAGCTTAAAATACAAAAAATATTTCTATTCTACAGACAAAGGTAATATGGTACATAAGAAATAAAAACAAATGAGCCGAATAAAATCCGGAAATTGTTATAGGAAAACCTTGTACACAAACATTATCGCAATTTGCCGCGAGAATACATTATCATTTGTGGAATATTTAGCGACACGTGACACGTGATTGGCTCGTCTTGTATGTTTGTTGTTGTAGACATATAGCTATTTTGTTATCTTGTAATGTTCATGTGTATAAAGTTAGCGCTGTTATTGAGACAAATAGGTAGGCTGGTGAAAGCAAACTAATAACAACTGAGTATTAAATTGTAACATATACTTAGAATGAATATATTGTGACAATCATCTCTTACAAACGACGTAATAACGTTTGTTTGCGGTGGATTCTCAGAATAAAAATTCGTAACTATACTTAATCACCATAGAGGATAACAGATAAACTCGTTTTCAAGGAATTACTGGTGGGTCATTTCTAAGTAATCCTCTCGTTAAAAAATCAACTACCACACACCTTAAACTGCCTTAACATATGGCACAAGATTCCAAATCATTACTCCAACATTGGTTGCAGAGATACGTGTAGCGGTAGCATCATTGAATCAATTGGTACAATTAAATAAAATGTAACATAACATTTTACAGAAAAACTTACTACGACGCATCCCAAAGACAATACTATCGTCCTGGTACCATAGTGAAGCCCAGTGAAGCCTTGTGCCGGACTCTGAAGATCATTGCCGAGAGGGGCGGAGACGAGTTATACAACGGCAGCTTAGCTACGGAGTTCCTGAGTGACTTGCAAAGGGCTGGCAGCATCATCAGCGCTGATGATCTAAAGAACTACGAGTGAGTCAGAGTTTTGTTTTATGATTGTTGATTGGTTGATGATATATTTATTTTGCAGTTAATGTCAAATGTAGTAATTATTCACATTATAATGGACGCATCAATAAAATGAGTCTACTTTAGAAAATTATATTTTTTACAACAAATACAATATTTTGTTTAAATCCATATGATTCCGACAACGATTGACCTATAAATTTTATACTATATTTACAATCCTGTATATTCGTAGAAAATCTTATCATTATCGCATCATAATATTTATTATAACGATACCTAGGAAAAAGATTTATTATTTATAACAATAGTATTTTAAAAGTGCGATTATGATATTTCTGACGTAGTAGATGTTTAAATAAGTTCTTTACTCCTGCGAAATCGTTTCAGTCAAAACAATATAATCTGTTTATTTATAAATTCCATTTATCACTTAAATTGTAAATAATGTTCATTATTGTTCTTGAATGTTATTGTTCTAGAATGTTGATGTAAGGCACGTAATGTAGGTACGGATTTCACTACGAAACTGTAATCAGTAATGTTTTTTGCTATTTTTAAATAACACGATGTTAATCTACCTACCTATACGTTATCATTTAGATACGTACCGGCGACAAGTATTATTCAATAACATATCAGAGTCATAACAAAAGATGCAATACAACAGTAGCTTGGAATGAATTTAAAGCCATGAATGAAGAGCATCAACATATTTTATGCTACTCATTACCTACTAATAAACTAGCAAAATGTATATAATTATTGAAGCTACATTCGAATCAAAGTATGTAGATATTTCACAATACTTTTTGTAAAAGTTTAATTGACAAATTCTATCAAAGACGTTAAAATTTCTCAAATAGAGGCTACACATTATCCGAAATTGAGAACAAAGGTTATCTGAAATGCATTTTGCACACTGTACCGTTTCCAATTTCTATTCCATGGTGTATTAACATTCTTAACTTTACGACAACGTTTAACGTCTACCTATCAGACGTCTAGATTTCACAATATATATTAACGTATATTATAAAAACCATGAATAACAAGAGAACAGCTGATGAAACTTTTGAAGTATGTTGCTCCAAGTGAGTCATTCAAAACAATAATGTTGGAACAATGATATCATTGTACCTGTTTTTCGAAAAATATTTATTTAAGACTTTCCGTGCTTCTATACAATGTTTTGTTGTGAGTTTTCTAACATTATATGGTTATTTTGTTTATAAAGAAGTCAATACAGAACGATACTGCTCTTTCAATGATAATAAACAATGATAAAAGTATGCAATAAATGTTTACTATTGCAGCATCTTAAGAGAATGAAACAAAGTATTTTTGTACTTACGATTTGATTACGAAATAATAAAGTTGCAGATGACCTTTTTATAGTCAGAGAATATCTGACTATAAAAAGTTTTTAATAAACATTTTAACGTTCACGAAAATACAGAAGTATATACTATATAAGAAGTTATAACACCTTATTCATATAGAGATAGGAAATGGATAGAATGGAATCTTGGCATAACTTTTTAGTTGTTAAATTAAATCCAATCATTATTATGTAGGTATTTGCACGTGTGACTATGGTCATAGTTACTAGCATTTGTTATTACGGTCAGTGAATAGTAGGTTAGTTCTTTCAGGTCCGATAAGTTAAGCCTGAGTTTACACGACCGCAATACTGTAAGCATACCTATTATACGTGTATAGTTTACCTATAACTAGATGGAGTTATGTGTAACACTTATTGTTATTACTGAATTGTATGATTTTTTCTTATAACAGTTTGTAATTTCTTATAGCAGCGGAAATAATGCTTCTCATCACTATTTATGAGTATTGAGCCATAGTATTGACGAATACCACAAGAATTTTCACTTCCCGAATGTTTCAAAAATTTAACTTCACAAGAAGATATGCATATCTCCATAACTCCTTGCAAATTGCCGTCAAAATCGTATTAATACGTTTAATAATTCATCTTAAGCACACTGTAGAGTTGGTGACGTAAGCATCAGATTCACAAACACAATTTTTTTTGAATTCATAAAAAATATTGTTACAGGGCAAAAATAACAGATCCAGTTGTCCTTGCTCTGAGCAACGGGGACACTTTATACACCCCACCGCCGCCTAGCAGCGGACTTATTCTAGTCAACATACTGAATATCCTTAGCGGATACAACTTCACTTCTGAAAGCATCAACGGCACAGAGAATACGGTTCTGACGTATCACAGGGTTCTAGAAGCTTTCAAATATGCATACGCGACTAGAACCAAGTTGGGAGACGTGGATTTCTTGGACCTAAAGGAGGTAATAATTATTTTTCGTTAATTTTTTATTAGGTTTATTACAATCTAATTTAAATAATATGTAATTTGTACTCTATGTTTAAGTTTTACTTTATTTTAAATGTAAAAGTATCCAGTGTCTCTAAGGAAGATTTAGTTAGGGTTTAGAAGGGTTAGTTTCATACCTGCAATTTTAGCTTTTTATTGTGGATTAATTACATAATAATTCATGGTTTTAAATTGAGCTTTATGCTCCTACACAACAACGATGCGTTGTGGTCAACGTAAGGATACCTAAAAGTTACGTCTTTCCGTCGTCAGTACGTTATTGTATCTCATTTACATGTGAACCCCTTTAATCATTATAAAATTATAATCATTATTAATCATTTTTAAAGTTGGTATAAATACGAGACTCATTTTCGGAAAAATTCATACCTATTTGTATGAATTCCATACAAACTTTTACATGTGCAGCTGATTCTCAACGTGACTTCTTCCGAATACGGCACGGCTACTCGTCTGAGGATCAATGACACCACGACATACAACAGCACAGACCACTACGGAGCCGAGCAGTACAGCCAACCTGACTCTGGCACCGCCCATATATCCATTATAGCACCCAATGGAGACGCTGTGTCTATTACTAGCTCCGTCAACTTCTAGTAAGTAGTAGTACATATATATCTAATGCGAAATATTAGTTTTTTCTTAACATTCCTTTGGAGTATGTCTGTATATAGCATGTAGCCGCTAGCCCTGTGGATTGGAATACAAACCAAGATTTTGAATCTTGTCCCTTAATTAGATTAATAGGCGCTCCATTCAAAAGTATTTATTGATATCTTTTATGTTTCTAGTTTTGGCGTCGGCTTCACTACTCTCAACACTGGTATTCTTTTAAACAACGTGATGGACGACTTTTCGTCTCCCGGCTTCAAGAACTACTTTGGTTTGAGTCCATCGCCCGCTAACTTCATAGCTCCTGGCAAGCGTCCGTTGTCCTCGATGAGCCCAAGCATCTTGGTAGACAAAGGTGGAAACGCAAAAATGGTGATAGGCGCGTCTGGTGGCACAAAAATTACGACTGCAATTGCGTTGGTAATTATTTTTTGTTCATATTTATCAAACAGGCCTGTATACATTACATATGCTTTAATTTATCCGACAAAGTGAATGTTGGGATGAAAACTAAGCCAAAAATAATGTTGTTTTTAATACCAAATAGACGTGCATTATCTGCACAAAAAAGCATTGAGTAAGATAATAATAAATTGCAAATAACACACCAGCTTTACTCTTATATTTTAAGGCTCAAATGAAAGTTTACCTTATAAAACCTTTTATAATGTCTTCGACGTACAACTTTTCAGGTACTCATGCGAAAGCTTTGGTTCGAGCAGACGATCAAAGAGTCCGTTGATGAACCTCGACTCCACCACCAGATCTTCCCCATGAATGTTCAGTATGAATACGGAGTCACTGAGGTGAGTTGGAAGGAACTTCTCATACTTGTAGTAATTCCTATGTTTTATTTATTGTTTTTTTTTATATTAACCATAGCTAAACATTATTCACAGATTATAAATTGGCAGAAACTCAAACGATTTATAATTGTCTTACCTTCATTTCTCGCCCAGAACCTCTGAACCTTGATTAAATTTTGTAGGGGCATTCGATTTGGAACTTTCTCCATCCATTATAATTTTTCTATACTACTTAACTTAGCCTTAAATAATTCTTCTCTTTATCGTGGTTTAGGTAAGTGAAATAATTTGTTTTAATGAGTTTATTACTTTTGTTTTAGGACATTGTGAAAGGATTGCGCGAGAAAGGTCATGGCATGGAAAGATATCGCTCCAGAGGTTCCATCATCTGTGCACTTTTCAGAAACAAAACAGCCATATACGCCAACGCCGATTACAGGAAAGAAGGCGATGTTGCCGGGATGGATTAAGTTATTGTTTAACACTAAGTAGCTGGTCTAACTGTATCTAATAAAACCAGTTGGAGTATGGATTCGAATGTATGTTAGTCTTGTAGATGAAGTAACTTGTCTCCCAATAGGAATCGAATTTTAGACTCACGAATAAGAATGTTATGTCCGTTACCATCAAAACCAAAGACGCTAAGCGCAAATACCTGTCTTCCTATATTCCTTTGGGATGTTCTGGGATTAAACTGGAATTATCCCGAAGCGTTATATTCCAGGATATTGAAAGACTGGCAGCCCAAGTATATAATAGGCTTTAAGATGCCTCTTCGTTTGATGGAAACGGATATTACTCTTTATTATTTTGTAATAAAAACACTTTTTAATTGTAATTATCCAAATTTAGAAGTCCGTTTATTTATTTCTATTATAAGGTTAGAGTAAATACTTATTGTATGTTATTCGCGGTTTTATCAATCAACGGTTTTAACTTAGGTATTGACTGTGTAATTTTCTTGAGTTTTAAATTACGATGGAGCTTAAGCATAAAGTTTGTATGCCCGTTAGTGTAGCACATTTTAATTCATAGCTAAGTAAGAACGTTCAATGCATTTAAAGTGTGAGATATTATACCTGTCGTTTTCTCACTCACTAGAATATAGTTTGATATACATCGTTGTGAATTTGCCTCGCGTAGCATCCCAGTTGCAACGAAAATGTATTAATGCACAAAATTCGTTCATGCACATTTTTTCCACTTACAATTACTGCAACTACGAAACGAAGATGTTTAACGGAACTAAAATATTAGGAAATTTTGCATTTAACAAAGACTAAGGTAAATGTTGATCAGATAAATATATTGTCTCAAAACTGTGTATAGAATATTATAGATCTCTTTTACTAAGCTTTCGTCGCCATCTTGGTTTATAAGTCATGTCAACAGTAGGCTTACATAGATTGCTTATTGTTTTTGTTTTAGGCAATAGGATAATTTATTTGAATGATTGTTCGTGGCTGGTTATATATCTGAGGACCCACAGCCGGTAGGAAGGTCCTCGAATGCGAACACGTAAGCAAAATAGATTGCACAGCAACTAAGTGGATTGGTGAACTGAAGACAACGGAAAGCGATGGATTCAGAGTGTACAGAACCGGTGGGGTTGGAAGAGCTAAGGACTTTGTCCGAAAGGAAACTTTCAAAGGCTGATAGATTGAGGAATGGATGACTGGTTTTTGACTGTGGTTAACATTTTAGTATTTTAAAACATTTGTAAATAGTTTTTACAAAATCTTTTCTGGGCTTTTTCTATAAATCTAAATATATTGAACACAATATTAATATGAATCTCCTTATAGTAATTCAGCAGAATTTTGGACTCCTAACGTTTATTTGCGATTTTACGGCTGACTTCCTACGTAATATAATAAACATACAAGCGCCGAAGCTGGCAGAGACAGAGAGGCAGAGATACAAAAATACAGGTCGCATGCATCCTTCCCATTGCTGGGCTCAGGTTTCTTCCCATAATCGGGGAACACCTGGAAAATGTTCCGACGAGCTAGTGTAGTGTGTACGTGTAGGCTGGTTCGTATCCAACAACAGTCAGATGATTTTAACCCTAACGTATTCTGGTTTAACGACTGCCATCTGTCTATAATAATTGGAACATGCGTTAGTGTAAACAAAAAAATGTGTAAACCCATTCCCACGATCCCTTTATTCGTCCTCCTCTGAATTCGTCTCTCGGCGCGTATCGTAGGTAGGAAGTTTATGAATATTCATCAGATAATATATTAACGTTATTTATAATACTAAACGTGTAAAATAAATGGATACCTACCTACCTCCCAGTTTAAGACATAATATAAAATATGTTAAGTAATTTTCGAACTTAAGTTTAGTTTTCTTAATAATTTCCCCCCAATTTACAGATTTAATATTACAAGCAAATAAAGCTTGTTTCCTCAAAGTAATATAACAATAAGGTTGTGTGATTCACACACATATCGAATAATGTATGTCGGTCTCAACGTAACTTTTATTCAACAGTATTCATGATGTGTGAGCCCATCGCATATTCCTGTTCAAATATTAACCGTAATGTATTAATCTGTAACATAAGGTGGTATACAATACCAATTTTGTCTCAACTATGTAGCAATTAATAAAACAACTTTACGTTAGTCCCATGTCTTTTATTCCTTAAACCTAGAGATATCTAAAAACTTATTCTAGATAAATATAAACTATATACAGACAGCAAGTGTATTTCAACTTTAATTCTTGCTAGAAACACCTATTTTATTATTTTGCATTGTAATTGCATTGCACATTATACTTAATTCTTAATAATCTTAGATTAATAAATAAAAATAGCACATCATAGTCTACACGATTCATATAAATAATCGTTGTTAACTTACAAAACAATGAGATAAGATTTATTAATAAATAAGAATAAATAGCACTTATGCCTTATTTATATTATATTCATATTTGTAATTAATTATTATTATTAACTTTGTAATAAATAAAAGATAACAAAACTCACGCACCACATTAAATATACGTTTCTAAGAATATAGATATGATTTTGTGGCTTATTGCCGGGTCCTAGTAGAGTTGAGGCGAGGCACAGGCCGCTAAAGACACGCGGCGACGCGCTCAAACAAGACACGCGGGGCACACGTTGCTAGAGGCCCAAGACGATTCTTCCGATTGGACGAGGCGGAGCACACGACGCTCAAGTCTTATGGCAGCGTAAGGGGCCCGCATGGGCGAGGTGGTGCGAGGCACATCATTCGCTAGAGGCTTAAGCCTCTTAGCCTCTCAGTTCTTGCTGCCTTGAGGCAGCACGAACACGAAAAGGGCGACGCGAAAAGGGCGATGCGAGGCAGCCAACGCTAGAGGCCCAAGGCAGCATGAGCCCAGGGCGGCGTGGATGAGGCGAGGTGGGGCATGGGTGCTAGAGGCCCAGGGCGGCGCGGGCGGAGGGCGCGGGCGAGGCGAGGCGCGCGGCGCCGAGGAGCACGGCGGTGTCGACGCCGCTGGTGATGACACTGCGGTGCAGCGCCTTGCACTCCTCCGCGGTGACGCCGCCCACCACGTACAGCACCACCGTGGGGTTGTCCAGCGGGTGCTTACTGCTGCGTGCCTTCTTGCTCGTCAGTATGCTGTCAACGACCGTTTTGTATGTAGTTTGTAAGAAACACGTCAGACGATAAAGACTTAAGATTGCTAAGTGTCATTATTTTTTACTAGTAGTAGACACAATTTTCATTTTACACGTCAGAATTATTATACAGTACAATTTTTATAGTAAAAACCAGTTGAGATAAAAAATTATTTAGATCCATCCATCCATTGGTCGTTTTTCATATAAACAATATTCACTTATAACAAAATTATATTAGATAAATTGAAACTTAAGTAGTAAATTAATAGAAAATGTTATAAACACAATAACGCAAAAAGAAGTTGATATGCTACATAATATCCTTTGAAATATAAACGAATAGGGTCTTACTTGAGGCCACTCCGCAACAGGTCCTTAATGCCTTCGTTCCTGTGCCGTAAGTCAACCAATTCCGGTCGCTCAGTGTCCACCAGATCATCCACCAGCTGCTGGAGCACACCTCGATACTCATAACCGGTGCCAGCTTCGGACGGCTTCAGGACCGACGTGTATCTGATATTATGTATAAAGCATTATGTAAACAGTCAATAGATTCTAAAAAAAAAATAAAAATGCCGTATAAAAAGAAACATTAGCCCAATGTTTAGCATGTCGCACCCAAAGAACGATCTCTTAGGGTACGATCCTTGACCCCAATTGATCAGTATTGAACCACTCCTCAACTTTGAGCTCAAGCGAGAGGTAAGGAAATTGTAAGTAAGGAGATACATATACTATTAAAAAATCAAGAATAGTCTGTCGAAGATGAGTCAGTACCCAATAAGTATTTCAAAACCTCAAAATGTAAGAAAATTACCTTGAGATATTTAATATTTAAAATACATATAAAGTGCCTTTAAAATCAAAAATTAAACAAAAAACATATGTCCAATGGTAATGAGCTTACATTTCTTACTCACTTTTGCAATGACTTCCTCATTTGCGCGATATCCTTGAACCGAGCCATCAGTTTCTTGGATATCTCTTCGCTCTCCTCGGGTGTCATTATACCGCTATCATCCTCAATGAATAAAGACTTCAGATCTTCAAAGATGGCAACACTTAGGGTCTCAGCGAGGCTGTCCTCGTGCTGTTTGTTGAACACCACTTCAGTTCCCGACAGGGAATAGACATGGATGATCAATGCCAGAAGATTCTCCAGTGGAAGATTACGTTCCTTGCGAGTTTTGATAAGGTGACCTATCTGGAAAATGGAAATAAAAAAACACAAAATACTTTAGTAAATATATACATTATTATATAATAGTAATGTTATATAACAATTTAATCTCCCTAATAGTGTTGGTCTTCAATAGATTCAATAGATGCACGGCATAAGGACTTGTGTCAAATTATGCTTCAATGAACTTTGAAGATCATATCGTATTATTAAATAATATAAATCTTTTTCTTTCGAAATCTTTCTAAGAAAACAAAGCTAGACAGAGTTTATTATGGTACCTGGTTCAGGACTGTCGTAGAATCCCTGCTAGTAGCCAAGTTCTGCAAGATCTGTCGCTCCAGACTCATGAGCAGGTCGAGTTGAGCGCGGCGCGGAGACTTCAACATCTGCACCACTGCCAACGCTTGTTGCAGCACGCCTATATGCTTGCCGATTATGTCATAGTTACCTGAAAATAATTTAGTGATCAAAATTGCTTATGAATAAGAACATCCGTACCAGTTAGGCGGTATAAGATCTAATAAAATAATCTAATTCTTATTGCTATAATTCTTTGAACTTTAAATATTATTTACACCCTTTATTATTTGTTATTTAGGGTTTCCAGTTTAGATCAGATAAAAATATGTATACGACTCAATATCGCCCAAAATAGAGGCATCGAATAGGGGAGGCCTATGTCCAGTAGTGGACAACCAATGCTAATGGATGGAAGAACGCCCATGAAAAGAATTCTTACTTCAAAATAAGAAAATTCATGATAAAGACGGAAAAAATGCATATACTCTACTAACTAGAATATTTTCTACTTTTATTAGAGAGAATAATGCCATAATAATTCACTAGTAGGTAATGCATTTCAAATTCGGTGCTTTTGATACATATTTCGCTTTCATATTATAAAAATTATAAATTTAATTACCAAAGTAGTTGTTGTACCATAAATTAAAGTTTTGACAAAAAAAAGAACCGACTTCAAATATGCGAAACAATGCACTAAAAAGTAAAAAATAATT
>DWGW01000640.1:0-13842 GCA_018247775.1 Udranomia orcinus
AATTTATGTCCATCGAAAACTGCATAAAAGCATAGGCAACTACGCCACTCACATGAGCTCCTGGTACGTGTCGAAGTACGCCTTGAGCTGGTCGGCCAGTTCTAGCTGGTGCTCGCTCTGCGCGGCGCGCTCCTCCAGCGCTTCCAGCGCTTCCGTCACGTCCTCCAGCTTGGCCGACACGTGCTCCCGCGCGTCCGGGAACGCGGCACCCAACCTAATCGCATAAAGTATATATTACTCGTTTGTAATACTTGTAACTCGTTGGTTTTTATTATGATATAAGCGAAGTTATGTAGCGCAATTTAAGAAATAAATTTGTAAACAGTATGACATTTTCAGTCTTATTCAAAAATATATTTTATCATTTTTTTATCGTACTTAGCATAGCACGACAACTCAAGAGCTATAATGCGAAGCGTATGCTTGTGTGCACACGCGCATTTGTTGGCCTACAAACTACGTGTGAGGTCGTTTCGTGTCGCGTTCGGTCGCGAGCATGTTCATGCGCGTGTGTCACGCACCTCTCAGCCTCGGCGGCGAGGTCGGTGTGCGCGCTGCGCACGGCGGCGAGGTCGGCTCGCAGCGCGCGCAGGCGGTGCAGCTGCCGCGCGCGCGCCAGCGCCGCCTCCTTCTCCGCGAGCCACGCGCGCGTCTCCTCCGCCGCGCGGTCGAACTCGTGCACCTGCCGCGCGCCCGCCAGCGCCTGCGCACGCACGCCATACGGTTATACACGTACGAATGTAGGGATAAGTTATGTATGTATAGTTGAATACTTACACATGAATAGCTGTGTACTATGAGTTACAATAGTTGTGTGTCTATAATTAATAAGAATAATGTAACCCAATTAAATCTGCTTAGTTAGATAGTTTGAAACTTGCTAAGGTTTAATTATTTACGTATTTCTCTGAGGAAAACTTACAGCTAATCACAATTTTGGTACAAAAAGTAGATATAAATATAAATCCAATTAAATATTTCCACATATAACAGATTTGCAAATTTCCAAGTGTATAAACTAGAAAACATACATAAGATTTTGTCTACCTTTTCTCACGAGTCAAAAAACTAAATATAATACAATTAGTTACAATAACTAAACAAATCAATGACGTACCTCCTGTCTCGCGAGCGCGAGCTCCTTCAGATCGTCCCATAGACCGCGAATGTCCTCGATCTTCTGTTTGACTTTGTCCGCTTCGGGCGTGTTCTCTTCCAGTAGCACGTTGCCCGACTCGCACACCGCTTCGATGAGCCCCTCGTTGGCTGGACGCAGGTAAAGATTTTTTTAGTTTAAAAATAGTTTTCAATCCATTAAAAAGTCCATGAGTAAATCTGAATGAGATAGAGGACATCAAATTTTGTGACACACTTTGGGAGAGGTTTAGAGGTTAACATTGGAACAAAAAATCTGTTTCAATGATGATGATAGCTGGGGCTCATGAAGTCAGCCAGCCAGCCGTTAAATCTCGTCGAGAAATATCGTACTAGTAGTTGGAGTAGCTATGCATCGTATAGCTACTCCTTAAACTAACTTTTACATATTAAGCCTATTTAAAAATATGGTTTACTTTATTCACGTTAATTTGTTTGTGTTTGATATTAATGAGCATCTGGTTATATCAACGAGGAACTTTTTTGACTTGGGCTTCGGTATAATTCACACATGAAGCCACAAGCCACGAGCGCGTTCAGGAGATGTGGTTAGACGTGCGCTCACCATTGAGTTGTGCGAGGAAGTTGTCGAAGGCTTGTTGCAGCGTGTCCACGTGCTCCACGTCTAATCCATACTCCTCGCTGGCCGCCGCCGCCATCTGCTCGCCGATCCATTCCTGCACTTCGCTGCACTCGCCTACGAACCTGCGCCAAGATTGATTACTCTTATTTTATTTTGTACAAGTAAGTACGTACTAAGTGACTCCGACAAGAGGTGATCCCGCAGTGAGAATTATGACGATCAGTATAAGAAAATTGTAGGTGATATTAAATTGCACAAAGGTAGGTAGGCACCAAAAACGTTAGTTACAAAAGTGATAAACAACGGTAGGTGCTTGCAACTTATAAAAACCAACAAAAATAACGGATACAATTAATCCATAACTTGCGACGAGTAGCAATTCCAACTCACTTGAAGTACTTCAAGCTTTGTTCGAGGCGCTGCTGCCGCTTGGCCGCTAGCAGTTTCATGTCTTCATAAGTGGCCTTCAGTTCGTCCATCTTCTTCTTAACTTGCTCACCGTCCGAGACGCGCTCCTACAACCAGGTTTTACATGTAAATTATGAAACCGAAAAATGTAAAGAGACTGTACTTTAGATACAGTAATGTCTAATTAATAAGTGTAACGTCGCTAGTACACTGAATGTCGATAATAAAATTACCGATTTTTTTGGTAGCTCTACTCAATACAAACAAAAAGACATTCTCACGAGTAAGGTGGTGGTGGCCCGATCGAGACGCTGCAGAGTGGCGTTGAAGGCGTGCAGCTCCTGCAGCTGCGCGGCGAGGCGCCGCTGCAGCGCGCGCACCGACTCCTCGTCGCGTCCCGCGTCCCCGCCCGCCAGCGCCGAGCGCCGCTCCGACAGCCACGCCTCCGCCTCCCACATCTCTGACACCAGCTGCGCGCACACACAAATACAGTTAGCGGTAACGGTAACGGTGGCGTCAATTACTATAATTATAACCTTTATCAGTACTGCACGTCAACAAGCAATTCAAAAGAGAAGGCGTTATCGCATCCATGTCACCTGCAGCAGGTCGCAGCGCTCGCGCAGCGCGGCGGTGCGCGCGGCGGCCGCGTCGAGCGCGCTGCGCTGCGCCTGCTTGAGGTCGCGCGCGCGCGCCTCCAGCGCCGCGCCCGCGAAGTGCCCCTTGCGCGCCAGCGCCGCCGCGCGCCCGCACACCGCGCTGATCGTAGGCTCTCTGCACGGGGAAGACAGTGAGTTGAGCATCGCTTTCTCTTATTTTGTGTTTTTGAGAAGTGACAGGAAGATAATAAAGATAATGCGAAAATTACCAAAGAGTATTTTAAACAATACACACCTGGCTATTAGCTCTGCCTCTAGTGCTGTGTGCTTTTTGAGCAGCGCTTGCGCTTCGGGCAGTGTGGCGCCCGCCTCCTCCAGCCTCACCGCCGCTTCTCGCTCGCGCAACCTACACGACGGGACAGTTATGATTAGAATTACAATGCATTATTATTAGACAATAAACAAGCATGAGTATTATACGTAAAAGCAATGCAATATCGTAAAGCAATGTTAGATATTCTCACCAGCTGAATTCCTCATCAGCGTCCCGGTCCCAGCGGTGCAGCAGCGCCGCATCCTCCAGGTTGTCGCGGCGGATCTGCATCGGCTCCTGCAGCTGTCGATACCTGGACACGCATAAAATAAGCAATTACCCACGGGTTTGCTCCATTTGATGATAAAAATAAGTTTATCTGGCACTCTTTTGATACTAAAAAACTAAAAAAATCCAGGAAGCACGTGCACGTGAGTACACAACTTTACCTTCCTTATTGTTAGATTACACTCACGCGCATCTGTATCCGAGCGCATACTACCATCTCTTTTCTTATTATATTACTCATTTCTAGCACGTAGGTACCTGGTGAGCGCGCGGTCGGCGTGCGCACTGACGGCGTCGGCCATGAAGTGTCCGCTGTCGGCGAGCTGGCGCGCCGTGTCGGCCAGCTGCGTGGCCGCGTCGCCCTTCGCCGCCACCTGCTGCTCCAGCCGCGCGTGCCGCGACAGCAGCGCGCTCACCGACGACAGATCCTTGCCTGCACACACGCACATCCGCACTCGTATTATAGATATACACGTAAATGAAATAACAATTTAAATTTGTAATTATCTGCGAAACATTAATTATAGTTAAATAATTATGGCTTTTTTACTGAATCTGGGGTTTTCTTAAGATTTCTTACTAAATAATAATTTCGTCTACTTAACATTTTAACTGTTGTGTTGACGACCGATTTGATTCTCGATGTTATACTATTAATTTTGTGATATATCCTGGTCAATAAAAATGATACTGAATCCGTATCATTTTTATTGCAATAGGTTTAATAACTACTTAATAGTCACTTGGAGTAGGAACAGAGTCCAAGCATATATTATTTTACAATAATTTACCAGGCATCAATAAACATGCCGGCTATCAACATACCGTGGTCCTCGCTGAGCAGCTGCGACTCCACGTCGTCCAGCCACGCGTTGAAGTCGTCCAATCCCCGCAAGTACACCCTCGCCTGGTATGCTTCTTGAAGCCGCTCGCGGCGTAGCTTTGCCGCTGCCTGTACACGATACAACATTGGACTATTTGAAGCATACTGCGCGCACATAACAGTGGCAGTGAATATGTTCCTATACAAGTATGTTAAGTGCAGTTAGTATAAAACATTTAGTATCTACGTTCATTATAATGATATTCAACAATATATTTTGTATTTGTTATAAAATTAATCTCAGTAATCAAAACAACCTATGCATATAAGTATTTAGCAGAAAGATGTTAAAAGTAAAGTGTTTTTACTTAGGTTAATGTAAATTGTAACATTGTGTGTAAGGTTTCATTTTATTTAAAATTCAATTACCTGTAGTTCTCGCCACAGACTCTCCAAGTCCTCCACGTGTCTGGCTATCTCCTGGGCCGCATAGTGTTTGGCTTCTGCGGATTAAATATTTTTTTTAATTTATTTTGAAAAATTAATCAACAAAAAATCCGAATTCAACATGGCCGTCGCCGCAAAATGGTGGATTATATATATATTAAATTTAACAAAGATCTTTAACATTCTTGTATGCTATAGTTACCGATGAGCTCCTCCCCTGTGTTGGCGACGCGGTCGATGCGGCTCTTGTTGGCCGCCAGCTCCGACTCGAACGCCGTGTGCTTCTGGATCTTGCTCTGCAGGTTCGACAGGTCCCTGCGCGGTCGCACACACTCGTTTAAAACATTGTTCCAGAACACACACACACACACACACACAAGGATCAAGTTTATATGACCAAACGTCTTTTATGTATTATAGAATACCCATCTTTATTTTAGATTAAATACCTTTTATAGCATTTTATTTATTTCATGTACTCGATATTTAACAAACACTAGCTATATTATCCGAAGTATAAATATTATTAAGTAATTCTGTTGTGCGACATTAGTGACATCAATGCTCAATTTGATTTGAAGGAATCAAAGTAATGTCTATCGAAACGCGTTTATGTTTAAAAACAAAGACGAGCAAACAAACGCTACTGCACCTGTAATTCTGGTCGTTGGCGATCTGCATCTTGAGCTCGATCCACTCGCGCTCGTGCTGCAGGTCGCGCAGGAACTGCTGCAACTGCTTCGCCTGCTCCAGCCGCTCCGCGCGCAGCTTGCAGTTCTCCTGCACCGCACCACCATCACAACGACGTGTTAAACATTTTATCAATTATAGGTCCATCAAGGTTTATCATACCATATTTCATAGGTTTTATTTCTTTAATTCTTAAGTAACGGCAGGTCGAGTTTCTCGTCAGGTGATTTGACCAAGTCAAAGCATACGCTTGATACGAATAAAAATATGTTCATTAGCTTTCCAGTCATCAAGTTCTGCCAAATTTGCAACAGGATGGATATTTTGTTGCAAACAACTCATCGACATAGACGCACACCTACGCACATACGTAACTCTATTAGTACGTTCATTAAGTCATGTCCAACCAGTCGTATTAGTAGTCGTGAGGTTCATTGAGGTTCTTATCACGCATCTGTCCGTATCAAGCGAGCATCTCGTCAACGTCCACGTACACACACGTACGTGTATCAACGCGGTCACCAAGCCCAATGAGTGACGTATTATTAACGTACCTTGAGGCGCTGGTCGCGCGCGAGCAGCTCGTCGACGTGCGCGTGCGCGCGCGGCGGCGCGGCGGTGAGCAGGCGCTGCAGCTCGTCCACGCGCCCGCGCTGCGACTCCACCAGCCGCGTCAGCTCCGCGTGCTTGCGTTGCAGCGTCTCCACGGCTGCAGCACGCATGCAGACCATTGTATTGTATCGCTCACGTGTAACGTTTTGAGATCATCCAGAACAGTCCAGTTTGGAATCTGTTCACGATCCTTTATAAACTTAATTAGATACACAATTATTAAAAGCGACTTCTATACATCCTCATTAATATTTAGTTATTGATTTTTTTATCCAAAACTATCATGTGAATACGAAAAATACGTCACAAAAAACATTAGCAACGAATTACAGTGCAACAGCGAAGATTACATATAACTTTTTTTTTTCTAAATTTAATACATATACAGTATGAACTTTTAGCACAAAATATTACCTTCAAGACTGTCTCCAAGATCATCGTTATTGAGGATGGCTTCCTTAGCGGACAACCAGTCGTCCACCGCACGAGCCTGTTCCTTCAGCACTTGCAATTCGTGAGCCTATAAGAAATGAAATAAACACAGGATAATTTAAAATAAAACTGACTACATCTAAACAAAGTATACGATTTGAAAATCTTTGAACAACACAGTTTTTCAAAAATCTAGTAACACTGTAAGGTTTGTGGTCAATGATGTTAATGAACAGCTGAGCTTTGTATCCAATTACTCCCTTTCTTAAACCTTCAAGTATCGAGTAGACCTCACCTGGGTCAAGTACTGCTTCCTCTCCAACCAGGCCTGATCTAAAGTGGCCGAGAGACGTTCGACCCGCTTGAGTTTCTCTGGGTCCTTGGCTAGCTCGGCTTCCTTTTGAAGGGACGCGATGGCCTTCTGTCGGCTGTCGATCTCCGCCTTCCTCTCCTGGTGTAATTCTAGGAGCGCTTCAGCATCAGCCACGCTCTCCGGCTCGGCGCCCTCCATGCGTTTCACCGTCTCCGACACCCATAGTTCGAGTTCCTTATGACAGAAGACGTATACGTGAAAACCAAAGTTTAATAACCGAAACAGAGAAAATATACTTGTGACACATTCAATTTATCATGCCTTTAATCTCGCTCACAATTATTTTTATGTGTACTGTGACTGTGTGTGTGACTGTAAATATGTAAATAGTAGTATTTTATACTTGAGTAAATATCTTTTTCTTAATAAAACGATGGCAATACCTTCAGAGTCTCCTCGAACTTGTGTTCGGCGATCGCTTCGTCCAGGAGGGCGGTGCGAGCTTGCTCTAGCTGTTGCAGCTCGTTCCAAGCTGTCTCCAGCTTTTGCAGATTAGCCTGAATCTCCGACGCCCGATCTGGATGGCTGTTAGGATACATCCCCAATTAAAACTAATAAACTTTAAAGTCGTGGATATAATGTAACGCTATATTTACAGACATATGTCGATGTTGTACGACCGACTTGTACCTGGTTGTTCATTGAATTGTCTGTTTCGTCATACCATTACCATATCATTAATCCGCGCGCGTTCCCCATTGATTTATTAACCAAGTGCGTACACATCATGTCATTACTTCGCGTAACAGGTCATTGACCCGTCCACGTCCACGGTACGTCATTGATCGGGCGCGTCCACGGTACGTCATTGATGGGGCGCGTACCTGGTGGCGAGGCGTGCGGCATCTTCGGCGAGCGCGTGCATGCGCAGGCGCACGGCGCCCGCCTCGGCCGCGCGCGCCAGGTGTCTGCGGCGCAGCTCCTCCGCCGCGGCGAGGTCGCGCCCGCGCTCCGCGCTGCCGAACGCGGCCGCCTTCTGCGCGATACGCTCCGCCGTCTCCTCTATGTCCCTGTAGAATTGAACACTCCTGTTAGCATGCACACATACATGCAACATACCTGTGTGTGTGATGATACTCGCCATCGGACGAGTTTGATGTAAGATCAACTGACTGTTTTACAAAATTTCGGCATGTTTGATGTCAATCTATGCCTAATACTCATGAGAAATAGTTTATGTCTATTAGTAAATTCATGTTATAAAGGTAGCTTTAAATCTTGGACTATTTTTGCCTATTGTAAGCTATTGTTTAATAAATTAATTTACTCAATGTAATGCAGTCTAATATCGACTTATTTAAGTAGATTTGTGAAGTACTATTAAATAAAATAAATTCCACTCACCTGTTGAATGAATGCACCTGCAGTGCGGCATTGAGGTTGTCCCTGTAGGTCTGCAGAGCGCCGCTCAGCGCTCGCCATCTCTTCAGGAAGGCGTCGCGGCGGGTTGCCACTGTTTCCGCCTGTTGTGTTGGTCCCTAAAAACATTTTAAAATATATATGTTCAGTAACATCTAAGCAGTCTTCGTAATATGCTTTCGACTTGCACTTTTTTGACGCTACCGAACACTTGTGGCGCTACCGGATTGACTAGATCCATATGTTTTGTGGGATACAAAGATTAATATTAACAGAATTATTATATTTTTCATACTTCATTAGGAACACTATTATTATTCTTCGATGTTCCGTAAACTTGACAACTTTTCCGTGATTCTTAACCGCCATTAAAGCTTCCCTTCCATTACACACACACACACAAACTTTAAATCATCAATGCAATCTGACCTGCTGCAGCAGTTTGTCGGCAAGCGCGCAGATGGCGCGCACGTGCTGGTCGTCCACCTGCATGCCGCTGTCCAGGTCATCGAGCTTGCGCAGCAGCGCGCTGCAGTGTTCGTAGTCGCGGCCCAGCTCGTGTGCTTGCACCTGCAAGGAGAACCATAATGTAACACCTGGAGTCTTCAAGACCACACCTAACTAAGTATGGCATACAAAATGATATTGCTAAAAATAGACATTATAGTTCACTACGCTGTCTCAATTAAATATTCTACTGGTAAAACCAGATTGCTCATTAATTCTTCACTTCGATTCAATTTTTGCAAAATCACAATACCAAAGTACCTATAATAAAAATAATGCATTTCCAAAAGATGTACTAAAACGCTAAAAGGATAAAATTACCATCATCTCCTTATCTCGTATCCAGGCTTCTATCTTGTCCAGGTGCTGGTTGAACTCCAGAATATCTTGAGCTTCCTCCAAACCACGACCTGTGAAGAAAAAACAAAATGACACAATCAATAAACGCAACATATACAAATAATCACAAGTTATATTACTCAAAGTAATCGCATCTTTAGTTTTGCCATATAAATTATCTTCAAATAAGATTTAGGCCTCAGTACCGACCTCTTTGCTCAGTCGCAGTTTCCAACAGTTCCCAGTCCTTCTGCAGTTGTTCCAGCTCTTTGTCAACTTGCGGGTCCGGACGCAGCTCTTCAGCCAACGCCTCGACCTCCTGCAAGCGAGCCTTGTTCGCAGCCAACTCTGCTGTGAAGGCTTGATGCTTCTGTAGCTTCTTGATCTTGTCTTCTAGGTTAGTTACTTCACCTGGAGGAATATTGCTTTTGTAATACATGGTTTCTTAAGTTTTAATATTGTAGTAGTAGACACTAGAATCAGTTAGAGAAAGAAATACTTAAATAGAATGCTGTTCAAACCCGATCTATTCTATTTCAGTGTGGGTATCTATGATCTTAAGGCTGATCTGCAGAATCGGATTAATGGGTCCTAATTTCGCGTGTTGTGTAGAGCAGTCGAGTGGAGCAGCGGGGACAGTGGGTGCAGTGTGACGCGCGGGGTAGGCATTTGGGCAAAGAGTAATGCAGTAGAGACCGTGGTGCGCGGGCAGCTGCGCCAGCTTGTCGGCGACCCAGGCGCGCGCCTCGCCCGCGTCGCGCGCGAACTGAGCACGAGCGCGCGCCCGCCGCAGCGCAGCACGCCGCGCGCTCGCAGCCGCGTGCAGCTGCACACGGATCAACGATTGCGTTACAATTGTGTGAATGTGAAATGATAATTATAATGTATTAATGTGAAAAATTATAAGGATTGTGTATGAAAGTATTACAAACAATTATAAGATGTACATTTTATTTGTCATAGTCATGCAACGCCTTGACTTGAAATCTGAAGCAAAAATCCCTGCTGGACATTAAAACACTTTTAATGTGTTCCTTTCCTTATTTTTATCAACTAATTTAAGTATAGAATACATGATAAGAGTACATGAAGAGTTTTAAGAAAGGTTGATATTTAAAACAACTTTGATTATTTCATTTCATTTTAAAATAAATCGCATCACAAATACTTTTCTTTATTTTTATTAATGTGTGAAAATTATTGACTTAAATTAACCCTAGGATCACCTCCAAACTATATACTCGTAATATATGTGTGCACATGTTTTGGTATACCTTCTTCCGCCTGTCGTTGATGTTGGCGAGCTCGTCGGCGATGCGCTGGCTCTCGACGTGGTTCTGCTGCAGCAGCTTGTCTCCGTGGCTGTTCAGCGTCGTCAATTTCTCATCCTATTGTAGGCGAAGACCATGTTAAAGGTTATGCACGGTAGTCCCGAATTGTCTACATATAATATAACATGTTACTCAGACCGAAAACAGATATTTAAAATTCAATATTCAAACGTCTGCCTCATGTGGAATGAAACCAAGGAGCCAATACGGGTTATCGAATACTAATGTACAGTCATTTACAATTGTACTTATTTCTATTATTGTAATACCGGTTATGACATAACGTATAACGTAGCTACCTGAGTGGCGAGCAATTTCTCGAACGCCTCGTGTTTCTTCAGCTGGTTCTCCACTTCTTCTACACTACTTGTTGGCGAAATTTCAGTACCTATTTGAAATGTTAACAATTTAGAATTACATTATTTATTGTATGTATTCATTATAACAAAAGATTATGGAAATTAATATGAACATGAATACAACATAAACTTTCAATTTCATTTGTAATTAAGTATTAATACGCTAATAACGAGGATTTCCACAATATTACCTTCACCGTTTATTATTTTAAATGTAAAAAATAGTATAAAAACAAAGGCCCCAAAGGGGTCAATGGGCCCTGGTATATGCTTTAAAGAACCCCATGTACAAGAGACTATGCACTCACGTAACGCGGCCTCCAGCGCGGCGCACAGGTGGTGCAGCAGCTTGGCGTCGCGCAGGAAGCAGTGCCAGTCGATGAGCTGGTCCAGCGCCACCTGCCGCGCCGCCCACGCGCCGTGCAGCCGCGCGCGCTCCTCCACCAGCGCCGCGCACCGCTCCGACACCTCCTGCACCACATGCGTGTACACCGCTTAGTAACTTGCCATTAAGCACGTTGCCGTTAACCATCACATGACAATCTATTTGTCTTTATATATAAAAATTCATATGGTAGACACCATATTTGTTGTGTCTTCATATATTGTTAAAAGTGAATGGAAATTAAATTGGCATAAAACATTTATTTTTTAATTATTTCTGACTAATATGTGACTACACTCAATTATTTAGCAATGACAACATTGACAATGACCGCTGTTACATTCGCTTTTTTAAATCACAAAGAAATAAATCTGTCAGTCCTAAAATTTTAATATAGATAATGACTACTACGCGCTAGTGTCTCAGCTGACTTTTTTGATTTACATTGTATTGCAATATAAGTAAAAAATGCCGGTTATGTGGACAACGACATTTGTACGCACCTGCTCGTTAGGGTGTCCGGCAGCGACCAGAGCGTCGGCAGCGGCAAGGGCGCGGCGGAAGCTGTCGTCGCGCGCGTCGATCTCGGCGCGCGTCGCGTCGTGGTGCGCGCGCGCGGCCTGCGCCGCCGCCGCCGACCGCGCGCCCGCCGCCGACTGCATCTCGCCGCGCAGTGCCGCTGACCACGTCGTCAGGTCGCGTACCTAACATATAATTTTAAAATAAACTGTAGTGATGAGCATTATCGAGCATTTTTATACGAGACGATACTTTATCTAAGAGATAGGAAGGAAGAACCATTATCTACCTAATCTACTAACTTTGCTTGACTAAAACCATCACAACATTTATTCTATTGTAATAGACCAATGCGATTCTTATAGTAACTCGTACCTCGGTAAGGAACTGATGTAGCTGCAAATACTGCTGCAAAGTCTGTCTCCTTGTATCAGCAGCACTTCTTAATGAGGCCCAGGCCTCATTCAAGGCCTCCTGTCGCAACGCGATTTGCTGAGAATTGGTCCCGGGACACAGACGTTGAAGACGTGCACCTTCCTCTTGTAGCACCTAGGAGAAAATCATATGAGTATTTGACATAATAATTTGATGTTCTACTAGTTAGTGTGTTTCATTGTCTATAATCTTAGCGATTACAGGCTATAAAGTCTTTGAATGTTTCTTTGAACCAGAAGTTCCGAAATTTTAACTTTATTTGAAAAGTAACTTCTACCTATTGTACAAACAACTTATGGTCCCTCAAGGGATGAAGGGGAAGGGATACAAAATCAAATAATGTATGTACCAAGTTTAAGTTAATTATTACTATTGTAAAAATACAGTGTCAATTTTAGTTTTAGTGGTCCATAGTACACAAACGGCCCCACGCGCACCTGCATCTGCGCGTCGATGGCGACGAGGTCGTTCTCGGCGGTGTCGTGGTCCCGCAGCAGCGCGAGCGCGGCGCGCAGGTCGCGCGGCGGTGGCGGCTCGGCCAGCTGCGCGCGCTTGTCGGCCGCGCGCGCCAGCAGCTCGCCCGCGTCGCGGTGGAAGCGGTGGATCTCGCCCGCCGCGTGCAGCCGCGCGCCGCGCGACTGGATCTGCTCCACCAGCCGCTGCCACGACTCGCTGTGCCGTCATGCAAGAGTGTCAGGCACTTAGTAGATTATATTTGATTACACTCACTTTGGTAAAACTCACATTGGTAAAACTATTTTAAGGTTATTTTGAAGTAAATCTATTTAATTGATTCGATTATATGAAAACTGTTTTAGGATTGATTTATAGTTCGAAGATGTAATTATGTGTATCAATTAATTTAAAACGTATTAAAAAGAAAATTATATTTTTTTTTCTTTTCAACATTATTTGTTGTTCACATATGTGTACAGATAGACGTAAATGATCTCGTAGACTCGTTTGCTAGTAAAATTTATTTTCTCCAAACGTTTCGTTTCGTTCGTTTCGTCGTCGTTTATAAAAAAAAAACGTCTAAACGAGAAAGTCGTAAGTTCAATACATACCCAAGTGCCTCCTGCCGTTTCTCGATATCAGCAATGTATGGACTTTCTGAAGCCACCAATTTTTTGGCTAACTCCTCGCATTGGTTGAATCTCTCTGCGCCACTCTCCACACGGTGGCGAAGCTCATCGAATTTAGATCTTAGGATCTAAAAAATAAAGTTTACATTTGATTTCATGATAATTTTTAGTTAGGTAATGACTAAATATATTCTTCATATTTTTTTTATAAACACGTGTAACCATAAAAATTTAATTCGATTATTCTGTCCTTACTAGTAAATGCTCGTAGTCCTGTCCGTAG
Organism: Udranomia orcinus; assembly: GCA_018247775.1. Lineage (NCBI taxonomy): Eukaryota > Metazoa > Arthropoda > Insecta > Lepidoptera > Hesperiidae > Udranomia > Udranomia orcinus. Next base: position 13,326 of record DWGW01000640.1, read on the forward strand.
TCCTCGCTAGACGCAGCCGCGTATTGCTCCTGGATCCAACTCTCCAGCTCCGCGCTCTCCGCTAGGTACTCGTGTCTGCAAAAACCAATAAGTGTAATGCTTTTCTATTGGAAACGTGTAAATATTATCACTACTGTCCTTAAGATCATGTTTCCTAAGAAAAAAAAATTATAATCTCATAGTTGTAGGCCTTATATCGTGGAATGTATGTGGAATCATTGAGTAATTTAGTTACTCCTTCGTTTACACGAAAAAAAGTCACATATGCCTATGTTGTTGTCCAGCATGTTTAGTAACAAATAATAATATCGTTTTGTATTCCAGCACGATGGTGCAGGACAGAAACCAAAGGTGGATTCTCGTGTCATAGGTCATGATCCACTTTGGGTCGCTGCGTCAAAGAAGTGAATAAGTAGTCCAATATGACGCACCTGCACACGCTCTCGACGAGCGCGTGCTGTCGCTGCGCGGCGCGGCGCTCCAGGCGCGCCAGCGCGTCCGCGAGCGCGCGGTGCCG
>DWGW01000641.1:0-13840 GCA_018247775.1 Udranomia orcinus
TACATAACGTCGTTCGCGATAGTTCAAGATTTAATAATTAGATTTTTTTTACATCACATAAATTACGTTAATTAATTTTTTTTGCCCCTCTTGCGTAGAACAAAAAGTAGGCCAAACAAAAAAATTGGATACTGGTTAAGCACGTTTTAATTTTCACATTAGAAGCCTGTGTGTTAGCGGGAATCTTTGTCCCCAAATTCTGAAAGAAAGTGGAAAGGTGGGGTTGGTAGTAAGAGTAATTTCGTAAATTTCTTTAGGAACTAAGTCGTGATTTTAATGAGTAATTCATTTGTCATTTTTTATTATTTTATGTAATATATTTATTATACGGCAATGTTAATGTTCATGTTTGAGTGTCTTCTCCTTTTAATTTGTTTTATAAAATATGAACAATTAAAACACTGTCCATTCTTTAAAGTTACCGCGTCATTAACTCCCAAACAAATACAAACAAAACTGAACACTTCTATAAATGAAATGGATAATACAGCAATTTCTGTTGATGGCAACACTCCTAGCGCGCTAAGCCGATAAACAATCGGAGCGTCAGCGCTCGTGCGGAGTCACCGGCAAACACCTCGCTCTGCAATTTATTCATAGATCTGCATCCAAGAATAATGGCCCGCAGTTCAGACGGTCTGCACTTCCGTTCCCGATTGCAATCGCAAGTAATATTTGAAGAAGGTCAATTGTCCATAAATATATTTTATAGACAAAACTTTTGTACCGAATACTATTTCGTAAGTGCCGTAATTAGTGCAAATAAGTTTTAAGTTAATGTTCTGTGTCATGATATTCTGCTACCCTTGAATGGATTTTTGGAATGGAGTCAAATCTAATAGTGATTAATTTAGTTTGGTGTAATTGTATACTGTATTGATGTTGTATCCACTAGCATATATCTGTTGATTGTGATAAGTTTTTAATGTTCTTAAACCTGTCATCTCTCAAAACGAATTACCAAACAAGGATATTGTAGATCTAATAAACAATCATAAAATAAAATTGAACAGAGTAGACGTTCTACATTTTCTTTGGCAGGTAAATATCTCTCGTCTTTAATTAAAGCTCGGCATTGTCTATTAACGGTTTCGAAATGTATTAAGCATCTGAAGGCGCTGTGGGTCGCGATAGTGTCTACATTACCGGCGGTGAGATGTCGGCACTCCCCGCCGACGCGGCGAGGTGTCGGTAGTCCCCCTGACACAACTGGGCCGCCATGACGGGTATACATATTGACTGCAGTGTCAAGTGTTATAATGTAGCGGAGTCAACGATGTAATAAACTGGGAAGGCTAAGTGCTCCAAGCTGAGAAAGATAGCGTTCAGCAGTGTTTATAACATGTCTATTAACTTTATTAATGTCCATATATTATGTATCTGTGTTGTATGTATTGATCAAGTTGATTAACTTTTATAACATATTTTAATAATGTAAATAAGATGCGATCTGATATTTATGTAACTCCAGAATTAAGAACGATTTTTTGAGGTTTATACCAAGGGGTAAAATAAAACCCCCACAGTTTTATACTGTCCGTTTAACAGTAACTTTAGTGTAAAGTAGTATGAAATGTTTATACATACAATAAATCTCATATGTTTCTTCGAGAAAGAAATATGCTTACTACGACTAGCATTTACTCGCGATTCTGTTTGCGGAAATTTTGATGGAATATTTATTCATTCTTCAGCGACAAAAAGTATCTAATATCCATTTATCTATCTTTGTGATTTTTTTTCCGAATCCTTTCAGTCGGTATGATATAATTGAGTAACAAAAGCCGCCCAAACTTTTACATTTTTAATGCTATAGATCGAACTTTCGTGGTTTGACTCCGGATGCACTATCGTTACACCGTTTTTTGCCTTTTAACAGTTGTTTTGTTGCTGCTAAATTCTAGTGTTAAGGGAAACACTTAACCGGACGTTCCGACTTAATCCTCAGGGGTAGCAACGCGTTTTGTACCTAAGAAACATCTTCTATCCTTTTGGGTTAATTACAGACGTCTATAGGCGACAGTGACGAGTTACAATCAGGCTAGTTTAGTATGCAGTCCACCTCAAAATTACAAAAAATTTAAGATTCATCTTATACTCGTACAGTTCGCTAAGAAAAATGCGCGGCCGGCAAGTGCGCGCAGCAGCTAATCTGAGCGCTTGCTGGCTCTTTGTTGCACATTCCGACACCGAGTGCTCCACATGGGAAGTGGGTCGCCGCCGCTCGTTAGCTTAACCCCTTTGTTATCTCGTCAGCACTTGCGTGTTTAGCGGTGATGACAATACACTGGCTTGTACGTTTTTAAGAAAATGAACGAACTAGAAACGTATTCCCGCGATGTATATCATGTTTGGTTTAGGCAAGTAACGATTGTTGGAAATTGAGTGGTAAGATCGTTGTGGCATAAGGGGCTGGAAGCCTTCCCAACCATTGAAAGATGGATTTCATGAAATAGAAACAGTCGTTAAATGTTATAAATGGGTCTAAAAATTAATGACTACTTAATGAATAAATATCCCCACAATATCCTAGAAAGTAGCTAAGTAGAAGATTCTCAATCTGGGCATAGTTGTAGAACACTATAAATCAATTTTTTTTCTTATGTATGAGATTCAGAATACACAGAAGCGTTTCATCGATTGAATCCTAGTTCCGTAACTAAGAAATCCAACAATAATTGAGATGTGTATACCCGACCGATACATCTAACGCAGGAATCCTTTGAACACGTTGACGACGGTTCCTGAATGCGTCTGCTTTGAAGAATTCCTGTAACTCGTCCGCCACCCATTCTGCGAAACAATTTTCGTGCTTTTGTTGAAGAGAGTCATATGTAGAGGTGTCCTATTCCCAGGAGTAGCTTAAATCCCTACAAGTTTGTGATTGTAATGTGAAGTGATTGATTTTCTGACTAGCTTTAGTAATTACCCACTGTTAAAAGAATACAATAAGGTTAGATTAACGATATCGGTCCTACGATCGATCGTGGATCCGATCCTCACACATCTACGAGATATACATCTCGTATTGCCGTAAACCTACTCTTAACACCAATCCTTGACAATCGAAGCTTTTATTTAACTATTGTATGCCCGAATATAGTGTTCTAAACCGATCGTTTTGTTTGTAACACCTTTGTTACATAGTCATCAATAAACAGTGTTCATTTCATTGCATTTAATTTCGAAACTTTTGAAACACTTATTGTCACAACCAATTGGAATGCAAATTTGACTACTAAAATTATAGAGGAATATATTTCGCCATCAATAAACTTCTAAACTAAATGAGCTAATACAGTTGTAATAAAACAAGAGATGTCCTACACGGCGTCTAATGAAACACTCAGGACTGGACACAATAAACTCCAGAGATAACTCGCCGTTCAATTAAAATGCCTTTGTGGAGTCCAGTGTACCTGCGGCGCCGCGTCGGGGGAAAGGAAATGGAAAAAGTTTTAATGCTAGATTGGTGTTTTATTAGCTCGGATAGTGTCGCAAATCTTTCTGGTAAAACAATAATGGGGTTTACTTCGGCTTTCTTAGTTTAGTAGTACTACTTTAGTAGTAAAATAATATTAAGTATGATCAAATATTCATGTTTTGCGGCTCTCCACGCGAATGAGAAGCAAGAAGATGACGAATTGTGTGAATGATATGTTTCTTACCTTATTACCGTATTTTCGGTGACAAATTGTTACGGGAGAATGTGTAATACTAAATAACATTATGTTTTGTTATTTACATAACTAATCGTGCCATGGAATGCTTAACATTTCGGCTTAATTTATCGTTAATGATTTACAAAGATATGCAACGTCTGTTGTCTGTCGGTCTACAGTTGCTTCGATACTTAATACTTTAATACTTTTTCAACGAGTGCCTACCATTGAAACGTAGCTTGAGCTAAAGATTCTTCTGCCTTTTAGCGAAGCGACACTTAATGGGAGAAGCGGACGAATTCCGGCAGCGAGTGTTCGTGGCGGGAATTTTAATATTTCCGACGCAACACTGCGTGTAACTGTAAGTCGCACTGAAATGAAAAACTGACGGCACGCGGGTTAGGGGCGTTTAGTGAGCTGCGGAATATGACACAATTATATTGCACGGGAAATATTTGATGCTACACTTTTCACGTGGTTTGACTACTGCAGAAAATCTATTAGTATTCCGTGAGGTACTTATTGTTAGATCTCAAGAGTATTGATGACCTCTCTTGCACTCATATTTCACTTTCAATTTCTATACGAAGTATTAAACAAACACGGGGCCTGGAACGTCATTTTCATTTCCAGTAACAATAGCAGACGAGCGTGTTGCCTACCTGATGTATTAAAATTTACTGGCGCGTACAGAACTATAAAAATCTACAGCAACAAAAGAAAAACATTTCTTTGAAGTTTAACAGTAAAAATCAATCATAAATGCGTCGCTTCCCGTGGGAGCTATGAATGCCTCGAAAGGTGCGTCCATCCCATCACACGCGAAAATACTGCTATATAAGGAAGAATATCTAATACTGTTACATAAGGATAGAGTATATAGTAAGGCAGCCGTGTAATACTTTAAGTATCAACTTTCAGAGTAGACATATAATACGGGTTAATGGGTCAAGAGGTTCTTGTGATTCATCAATGTAAAGTTATGCAAAGGACCGCGCCTTTACACCGCTACACCATTCTAGACACTACAAAAATTTGTCAAGTGCAAGTTAATTTACTAATTTTAAAATTGACATACCTACATCATTTTTATTTATGGAGTAAATGACCAGCAGTAGTCACGGGTTGTTATGTACTACAAAATAATGTATTACAGTTTTGCCATGCGCAAGGTGTGTCAGTTTAAATGTTGGAAAGGACATACTCTATATTTATAAGGAAGTCTGTAAAATGGATTGATTAATTAAGGTTAATCACCTTTTCATCCTGACTATTATTTAATTGAACCCCAGACAAATTATCTCGCCTTTTGACAACCATTGAACATTTTTAATAAATTCATTATTATACAGAACTATTATTCGCGGTAATTATTGTTACATTGTTTTACATTCAGACTGAAGTGTTAATGGCGTGACATTCTCATTAGCATAGTGGGAATACTGGGAATAGCGGCACGAACGAATTCCGACAGCACTGGTTGCGTCGGGAATTTTAATATTTCCCGCTCCGGCGACGCGATGAAATGAAAAACTAGGGAAAGAGTTAGACGTGCTTAACGTCATAACGTTTTGAGAAATATTCCCCGAGCGGCATTCTGCTTTCAGATTAAATTATGTAATCATTTACTGTCACATTGTAGCGCGTAGTGATAGCGCACGAATGGTCCGAAATGACTTGCTAGGACACTTGTGATTGAGATGAAATGAAAACTATTTATTGTTGGCTGTTTGGGAAAGGTGTTACAAACATAATAATTAGTGTAGATCAGTCTATACAAATACGATTTTTAAAATTACTTAAAATATTCCGAGCTATTGTCAATAACAATAAGCTAGATTAATACAGACAAAGAAACGAAGCGATGCTCACATTTAATTTAAAAATAGTATAATATATTAAGTACCGCTCATCTAACATTTGTAACATGTAGCACAAAACTTATATTTTGTTCGCGGCAGTTAATGGGCTCAATTACCCTTATTGGAAGCAGGGGGTGTGAAGCGAAGCCTGATAATCCACTAGGAGTTATATCCAACCGCAACTCCGCACTTTTGGGGACTATCCTTATCTCTGAAAGTTAGTAAGTTGTCATGAGGGATTAGAATTGTCAATTGATTGTATATGGTTGAATGTTCTATGTAAAGTTAAATTCACTCGTACATTTCAGAGTAGGTATAAGGGATCGAAATATAAGCGATTCTAACAATACCAGCCTCACAATAATAATACGTTTCGTTCGGTTTCTCCTATTTCGGATTGAAGAAGTAAAATCTAATAATATACGATTCGTTTCATAAAATTCAATATCCATATTATGCAGGTCGATGCTTTAACATGTTTTAATGATGTCGATTTACATCCGTAACCTTTACCTAATAGGCAGGTGAGCTGCTCAGTCGTGTAAATCCCTGGCCCTAATTAACGAGATTAACGGCCCGATGATTGTCCTTCGGCGTGCCCTCGTCAATCATTAGCGATGTAATGACGGGCGCAATTAACGTGCAATATTGCGGTTAATTGCTGGACTAATGATTTAGTCTTAGCTCCACATTGTCATCGAGATGTGTGCAGCGAGGTGTTTAAATGTCATGAATACGAGCGCAGAGGCTCGGCAGCGCCTCCCATATTATAGGTAATAAATACATTATTCTGAAATTTTTGTCATAAAAACATTACAACCACCAATTTACAGGAACAACTGGTTTTATAAAACCACTATTGTATTTTCAAATGATCTCACTGATTTTTATTCTGGTTTCGTAATTTTTGCTTGGAATTCGATGTGAAAATGTTTGATCTATCATTAAGTTCCGAGAGTATTTTTAACCCTGCAAATATGCATATCAGGATACGGTGTGAATGCAACACAGGAGGCCTTCAGGTCCACTCCGATAACTTATGATCAGCCTCGTTCATGATTTATGAATAAGATCAACTTATAAACTAGTTGTAGTATGTTAGAGGTTTAAACAGATAAAGACAGTACTTAAAACGCTTAACTCTTTTACTTCATGACGCTTTATTTAAAATATTATTAGTATTCTAAAACTACTTACTGAATACATTACACATGAATATAAATTACCCATGTTTCAACGTTTGAAAGCTTGAACGTTGAACATTGAACAGCTTTAACCGTCCATCAACAGGTGAATTGTTTCGAGTCCACACACCCAACAGAAATAGGGACGATATATTCCCACATGGGCACAAACAAGCCAGCTAATAGCAAACATGACATTTCCATTTAGCTACTAACAAAGTTTTCGGCGAAACGATTTTTCCAGAACACCAAAAATTATAGTTTTCGAACAAAGTTGAGGCTAATTTTGGTGAAGTTTGCTGCGTTCAACAATATACTTGGACGAGTTGGTTCCGAGTTTTAATACACGTACAGAAGGATATTTTTATGTAAATATATGCACCTATATGTATATATTTACTTTATGTTCGACGTTTGATTCCAGGGTTGACCTCAGCAGAACCTTCCGATTCTAGATGTAAGTTCGAAGACTTGGTAGTGAAGCTACTCTTTCCAGGTGTGGAGTCGGGCCACGTACATAAAGGGATGGAGTAACCCAACCAAAGACATGTGGCCAAACTAGGCAAACCTTTACGTGATATTACTTATTGCGTATACTATAGTCTAATATACTTTCAAGTTTATCCTCGTACCCAGCTACGCGTATGGTGGGCGTGGACACTGACACAGTAACAAGGCCTTAAGCCGGGCTCGTGGTGTAGCTCGCCGCCGCGCATGCTAATGCCGCTATCACATTATGCAAGGTTTTTCACTTAGCTTTACTTTTTGAAAAACTTCTAAACTGTCCGTTTAAAATAACGGCTTCCTAGCCAAGGATAACGAAAAGAGCAAATAAATTAACGCGTCTTTTAATATATTCCGTCCATTATTAATCCATTTACTCTTGTTATCATATCCTATGTTAATTTATGATACTCGTATTACAGAAATACATCTTAGATCCCTGCACTTAAAAAAATAGTTTTTAGTTACTGAGCTAGCATGAAGTAATAAGTGTCAAATATTGACCCCAAAACTAATAAATAATTTTACCTTTATTGATCATTCGCTGTTGAGCGCAATAACTCAAAAATAAAGCGTACTTCAGACCAGAAATCATGGGATATAATATAAATTTATTTACATCTGTAATAAAGCCGTCCACTCACGGCAGCTCCAGTCGGCAGCGGTTACGCAAGTGCAACGTTTCAATATTCATGCGCGATCACTCAGCGCGCGGATTATGCGCGATGAATATGCGAGCGCGCGCCTCGCCACTCACGCCGCTCCTTGGTTTAATCGCGCAGTTAGTGGCCCGCCTTTTAAGATGTTTATGCTTACACATTTGCGATTATAAATTATATAAATGTGTCTAAACTAATGTTTACTTAAACGCCAATAACCAATCATAAACAATCCTAAAACCTTATTTAAATTTCTTTTGTGCACTAGGACGGATTACTCGCTGTAAACTGAGCTTCTACAGCCGATACACAGAAGTTGCTTCTCGCCTGATTGAGAAAGGTTCCAACTCAATGATTGTTTTTCCCACCCGCTTCGTTCTTCCGATTTACGGTAGACTAAAAGCCCGAGGACGCTAGAAGCAGAAGGACTAGAGATGCATATGAAGTTATTTATAGATGTTAGTATTACATGTACACCTTAATCTTGACAAGAGCAAGCAATGATCTTGTAAAAAAAGGTTTTAAGAAATTATCTGAATCAAAAATAAAAAATGAGATAAATCTGAAACTAGAAGATGAAGCTGAACCCTAAAACTTTAAAGTATGATATCACAATGCCACTGACTATGCTCATATCCAGGTAAGAAATACCGATCCCGCAGAGCAAAATCCATTGATTCCCATGTTTCTTCAAGCAATGAGATAGGTGAGGTCGATCCATTCTTGGCGGCGGGAGACGAATGAAGACAGGCGCTGATCGATGCCGCCATTACTCAGCGGATAACATCGCGGCTCACGGGATGTCGCGGGGCTATGAGCCAGCTTCCGAGGAGGTAGTTTTTCATGCTACCTGGATAAATTATAGTACAACACTAAGTAATTGCTGTAATCTATCTTTATACGTTAAAATGTTTGTACATGTTGGTTATTTTGTCAGCGGAAAAGGTTTTGTGCCATGTTTTCGGAACTGTGTATTTAGGCAGATCTAGGTAGTAAAAGTTATAACTAACTTTATTAGCAATCTTATTCATACATTTATTTTTCACATGTTACTTCTCTTAAAAGTGTAATTTCGTTTCCAGATAATGTAATTTTCAAGTTTTATAATTCAGCAAACGTCTACTTTAAATCTGTCCCTAATTATGTCTTAAAAATAAACCGTCTGGAAATTAAGAGGTTAAGTCGTTACAAAATTAGGTTAATTCTACTAAATTATTTTCAAGTTCACTTCTGGCTCACAGCAAGTGACAACACGGCAGGAAGTCTGAGGAATGAAAAGGGATAAGGATAGGGATGAAACGAGAGATAAACCCCTTCTTTTACTCTTCATAAATCAATGACGAGCTTGTGACACGGTGTCTTAATAAAAACATGTTATTATTTTATACGCGCTAAACTTCGCACAATCTTTAGCAAATCCCGCATCAAACCCGGACGTAAAATGTGGATCTGTTTCAATACAAGTCCCATTCAGTGGACGCGACCGGGCTGCAAATTACTCTCGGCAAATACAAATCGGGCTATCGACCACTCGGTGAGAAAGTGGCAAGTTCCCGGAATTCCCGAAGTTTGACCGCAGATTCCCGCCGCCCTGCAGACTCATCGTAGAACTTCGATAAATTGTTATTTTGCGCTGACAGTTACAGAAACTCCGACGAGTATTTGCCAGCACTTGGAATATTGGTTCTCGTCCGCGTGTCACGTTGCAGCGTTTCACAATTGTGGTTCGTCTGTGATGTCAACCTTTTTTGAAAAACAGAATAAAAAGAGAAACGGCAAACTGAACAATATTTATTCTAAAAACAACTTCATAGATATGTTTGTGGAGTGTATCTGTCATCCGTTTTCGAAGGTGAAATACCTTAAATACACTTTTTAAACGGCTCAGGTAGTGTTGGGCCTTATAATTGTCTTATAAACTTTAGTAAAAATAACATCTTGAAAAAATATCGTAAAAGTATCAGACAATTATATAGAACATCAGTAAAGTGGTGGCAAAAACGTTTAAAAGACTACACTAAGTGAGCATCACAAAAAGTTCGATCCATACTAAAAGTTCGATCCCTAGCGTTAAGTCCACTTGACGGGTAACCAAAATCGCGATCTTGCCAACAATAGTCTATAAGTAGTGTTAAATATCTTCGGTTTGTGATGCCGTACGAGAATGTTCAGAATTTAGCTAACTTCAGACAATGGTGTGAAGATTCTGGGGGACAAACTATGGAGTATTGTTCTGCGTAATTGCAATTATAATTAATAAATCCTCGTCCTATTCACTCTTTCCACGAAAGGTGCATCAATTTGTACGATTTATCACTTAAGAGTAAAACGCGCGAAGTTGGACAAGTATTGCCGAAGGCGAGAACTTTGAAAAGCATCGCCGCCCGAAAACAGTTTGCTTCTGCACATATTTGCAACTTTTCTCATAACATTATATGAGCAGCAGCATTCACTGACGACGTACGAAGAACAGACTGGATCCGAATAAAATAAACTTCTTATATTTTCGAAAAAATATACGTTTACATATTATTATTTCCTTTCCGTCCCTAACACGTATGACCATATTTGTATAAATATTTGTGCCAAATATCAAGTTAATAACTTTTTTGATGAATGCGAAGAGAAACAAAAAAACAACATATATTTTGTTGCAACAATTGCGCCAAAGTTATAATATACTTTTTGGATGAAAAATGTTAATAGCAATTGAACGTGCAATCATGATTTTAATTCTTTCAGAACCTTGTATAAATATCAAGAGTTTATTCTATATATAATACAACATATAAATACTTGGCAAGGATGTAACAACAAGTTTGAGTTGTAATAAGTTTGAGAAGTTTGCCTTTTTTAATATAAATTATAAAAAATATACTTCTCAAACTTTTTAAATAAGAATATAGTAAGTCCAGTCTTCAACCAACAAGTCCGTGAACAGCTCCAATGATCCGTCGTATCCATCGTTTTCCTAACTCCAATATGACAATACAGTTGTAGTTAACACTACAATTTATCTTTGAGCAAAGTTATACCACAACATCCTACAAACAGCAGTGATTACACTAACGTAACGAAACTTATAATACCTTCCATAAAATCATACTTTGAAATACATAAAATAAATAAGCTCGTTTGCAAGTATCAATAAGTTAGCTGCCGATGCGCTATCGAGTGCGGCAAATTAAATTATTTACGCCAACAACGCCGGAGAAACTTCGACAAGTATCGCCCACGGCGCAAATTATGGCCCTTATGTAACGCTGCTACTTTTGTCAGCGTAATTTGGATACATGAAATTGCACTTTATATTTTCTATGTTAGTTTAGTATTCATATTCTCTGTGGACCAAACATATTATGTAGTTTACGTAAACTGACTTCAACATGTATAATTACATAATTATGAAAACTAAAAGCTAGTTAGTGCAACATAAACAAATTAAAATCAAGTCTATTAACACCTAGTAGACAATTAAGTTATTTATTTCATTCAACATTATATGTTATTTTGAAATTTATAATTTGCAATATATATTTTAACGGACTCTTAAAACTACATCGCTACTCTAGAGAACCTGAACCTAAAGAATATGCGATTTAAATATTTCTAACATTAAAAACGAAAAGAGAGCTTATATCGCCCTGCATCCAGACACTGCCTTTAAATTAGATTAGTTTTTGCAAAAAAGGGTCTATATTTCAGACATACTCACTATGTATTTATTATCAATTTAAATTAATAGAAACTAAATGTTTTTTTATAGTATCAATCATTATCTTAATAAATAATTCATAATAGGTAATAGATAACATAATGAACGTCATGTACATTTTGTAGTCCATCGGTTTCCAGCACCGTGCCGATACCTAACAAGTCTGCAAAATCAATTTAACCAGCCACTGGTCACAAACTGTTAAAGGAAACGTGATATGAATCATTCCAAGATCGAAAAGCGATGGAACGAGGCAGTTGGCGAGAAGCCGCGGACGCCCGCCGCCTCGCTGCAAGTTAGACGTGGTTTGGGATGAAAATATTTGCTTCTCATGCATATACTCCATGCGGTTTTCAAGTTACCGATGTTATGTTGTTAAAGGTAGAAAAATAAAAATTCTGAACTGTATAAGGTGTTTATTTCATATTTCTGTATAACGTTTTTATATATAAGCTTAAATTATAACTGCCAAATGGGAGTCATGATCGTACGATATCGATTGATTGTCAATCGCCATAATTTACGCCTACCAAGAAAGGTTGAGAATACTCGTACTTCACAGGAATCAAATAAGTGAAACAAATAAATAAATTCTGTGGCTATTGACTTGCTACAGGAACACATGATTAATATGTCATGTTAAATGTAGAAATTTATTTGCAGATGGAATCAGAAATACATTCACAAAACTTCATTGAAATATTTTGAGCGGTTTCGAAGATTAGTTTTGAACCTAAGTTAATTCTGACCTAATTCAGTGATAATATAAAATCGAAAGAAATTCGCGGAAAACTAGTTTATAATATACGGCTGGAGAAAACTTAAGGATAAAATTGTGGCCTTTTTATAATGTAGTAAAAATCTTATTCATTTGATCCAATCGGTCCCATTTTACGACACACGAAAGAACGAAAAGTATATAAACTCACATTTTCCCATAAAATATGAAAATATATTATAGTGCTATAGTACGAAATATGCTGTAGGTATTGTAGATCCAGACAAACCGGAATACAACTTCAATATATTAACAGACATTGGCCATAAAATTTAGCAACACAGCGCTGAACTTAGACCTATGAATCGGAACTGTGGCGAAAGCGGCAATAAATACAGCAGCAGTTATGGCATCGATTGCGGCACTTCCGCCGTAAAGCGCATGCCGCTGAGTTACTGCTGCTGTAAACAGCAATAAACTGTCGCGGGGTCCGGGCAACTCCGGACCGACGACCGGCTTCGGAATTAATCGGCTAAGTGACTTCTATTTCCGACCCTGTTTGTGCACAATGGATACACTTCGTGCGTCCGTATTGTGTAACATAATTGTTTTTGCTGCATTTTGCTTCAAGAATGGGGTAACAAAAAGATCGATACGATCTATCTTAGGAATAGGTATATTGAGTTTGTGTAATTTATTTGTGTCGAATTATTAAAATGTGCTGTAAGGTTTTTTCCTCCCCTTTCTCCTATTTTTATCTACTTCGTAATCTGATAACCTGAAAGCCAATAACCATAGACTACTGGAAATATATATGCCGGTCATTAAGTGTATTTCCTACACCTTCTAATAATAAAAAACATTTAGTTCTTGATTCTTATGTGTTATTAGGTGGCATTCCGTTTGATTAGGAATTAGCATAATACGATGACTGCTTATTTGCCGTGTATCATGACAAAAGACTACGCAACGTAACAATTATAAATCAAAATAATCTCAAATTTTCTATTAGCCAGCGCTTCCATTACGCGGTGCGCGGGCGAGGCCGAAGGTCAGGTTAAATATTCATAGCGGCCCGCTGCGGCCCGCATTACACTAGAGCTTCCCGCATCCATGGTTAATCCTGCCCCTCTTAATCCTTTACATTGTTTACGAATAACCGTAATAAGATTGGAGCGAGTTTAGCCGCGCAAGGAATAGTTGAGTGGCGCGCGCGTACCTAGCTTTGTAACTGCGGATACGAATGCGTTATACGTTATATGTACGCCTGTACATGTACGGTGTTATAATGAATGATTTAAACTCAACTACTAACATTCAACTATTGGCAGCACTTAGATACATTAAGTGTTTTATTTCAAAGTAAACCGAGTGAATTGCGAATCGATGCGTAGTGTACGATACATAGATACTAAAGTCTTATGTACGCAAGCGTATAAGTACTTTAGTCTAAGTTAATACACATTTATATTATATCGAAAAGTCATATTTACGTACTCAAAATTCTCTGTACAAAGAGAATCCTTAATGATTTAC
>DWGW01000642.1:0-13832 GCA_018247775.1 Udranomia orcinus
GAAAGAGTTATAACATCAATAAAGTAATGTAAGGGATTATTTACGTAGGTTTACCACTGAAATTTATTTATATATATATTACAATTTTTATAAATTAAAAAACCAACAAAAACAAAAAATCACAAAAATGAAAAAAAAAAGCATAAGGACCAAAAAATATTGAAAAAAAGATTGTCGGAAGTGTACACATCGCAGTACCCACAATAACGGTACCGCGAAAATATTCCTCCATATTTGAATTATATTCTAGCATGCAGTTGCAGAAGAATAACTACCTAAGTCAGCCTTCTGTGTAAACATGCACACAATTAATATGTCCAGTGGGATTCGAACCCACGACCGGCGCCGAGGTGCCTCAGCCGTTGGACCAAGTAGCGTGTTGTTACATCGACAAAAATAGTCTCTACTGTGTGGAGGCGGTGACGTCATCACAAGACTTGTACGTCAGTGGCGCGATGATCATGTTTTCTAATTTGACGGATTGTACTTCATTTTGGCTTGTGCTTTCTTTTATATCATAACTTCACTAATTTTTGATTGTGACTTTGCTTGCGTGATAAAATCACTTCACAATAAAATTTTGACGGGGTTGCATTATAAGACCAAGTAGATTATATACGGAAACGCTATTTAGCAAAAGTCACTTAATTTTTTTTACAGCGCGAGCAGATTTTTTTATGTAATATTAAGAAAGAAATATAGTCTTGTCTTCATATAATATTTGTTTGAGCTATTTTATGTTTCGAAGTGCTCATTAAAATTTCGCTTCCAGTGTTGTCGAGTGATAACAGGGTTAAATAATATGACATACTGACTGATGTTATTGACAGCGGTACTGCGGTACCATAAAAAACCGCTCAGTTTGTTTCTATTGAATAAAATATCTCTGATTGAGTGTAGTTTATTAAAGATAGTTTATTTGTATCTAAGTATCCCTGCAGACCTATTCAAAATGCCTTGGAATTTGAATTCTCTTCTCCTAATCTTATTAAAAATTGTACTATACATAGAATTATAATTAATTTCTATTTCGGTTGAAACAGATTCTCATTTCCAATGTCTATAAATAGATCAATAGTTTAATATCGTATAATAGCTTTGTCAGAATTAACATGCTTGTGAGAAAATTATTATATTCGGATACAGTTTATTCGGTACGCAAACGATATTTCAAATCTAAATATACTTATACAAAGCAATAACAAAACTACGTTTAGGCAGAATTTGATACAGCAAAGGATAATACAATCTCAGCGTCCAACCCAGCACATTGCGGTGGTCCGCTTTGCCCCGAGGCACCCATTTATTCTGCTGACTTCGCCGTTTAGTCTTTGCATCCGATAGCGGTTGTACAATATATTTCTGAATCCTATCTACTTAATACTGCCAGACGACCTCTAGTGTTCAGCTAAAGATTTGGTTGAAGTTGAGTATTGATTATATTTTGTAAGGTACATATTTAATACCTATATGGTAATATTTTAGTTTAAAGGGTCCATTTCTGTCTTATATTAGCAGTATTTGGGTTGTTTTGTTCTATTTATAAAAATGATAAATAGTTAACGCGGTTTTCAAATTATAGTTAAGTTATAAATCTTCAAGTTAGAAACCCATGTTATTCTTGAACTTATTGTCTTTCCTCGACCAAACCAGTAATTAAATGTTGGGATTGTGTCCTATCCTGCACTTTTAGCAGAGATGAAACAAACATAAAATACACGAAAGACTTACAGAAGAAATATTCGTAACTACCTTTAATACGTATCTTAGTTTCAGAATATAATGTTACAACTAATGTTCATTTCGTTATTTAAATTACTTTACTTGAGGTGTCGAGTAAAAGTACCGTACTAATAAATCATTTCAATAATTCTGTCGGATCTTATTACAGATATGATAAAATATTAATAAGTATTGCGTAGAATAACATAATTGGGAAGCTTTATTATTAAAACAGTTTAAAAAACTAAGTGTGAAGTACTAAGTCGTCGTTAAACGTTTGAAATGGATTCAAAGACGATCGAAATAGATATTTATGTTTTACATAATTACAAATTTTAAAACTGTATATGACTATGTCCTTGTTTTGATGACGTTGTACAAAATTTTAAATAATACGTAATACATGTCATCGGAATTCATTTCGAATTATTGAATCAGTTTGGTGTAGTAACATTTTCAAAATGGCATCTGAATACTAATAAATACTATAGGATACTAATTAGAACCATATTTCTAGATTTATTGACATACTAAATTATTGACAAATAAAGCTATGAAAACGAATTTGTATAACACTTACGAACGAATTTACAGTATTAATATTTACTTCATTTTCAAAATCCTTGACGAGCCTTCCCCTGTCCACCCTATTAGTCGCATCGTACACAATTAAAAAAGTTTCTTGCAAACCCTTCCCGGCAGGCGGAAGGGGTGGTACACGACTAGTGCTTCAATCGGGATAAATAATTCAGTGGCCACTCGCTCCTGATATATGTGCCGGGATGGACGTGCGCTCGCCGGGATATGGGACGGCAATAATGCCGTGATTTCACTTTCCCTTATCGTGTTCGCGTGTTCGTTTTATAGCATAAAACAATGACTGGCGGTGTTGTATATCACAGCTCACAGCTAAGTATTTACGTTTTGTCGTAAAGTATAAATTATTCGGAATAAACATTATTCTACCAACGAACACGTTGATAAGAAAACGTTCATTAAATTGTTTAGGTGAGTCAGTACTTCTTTGCATCTTTTATCTGTGATAATAGGTTACAAGATAACTGAAGGATAAAAGAGGAGCAGAATAAAGAATTGAAATAAATTTATCCATATACGATTGAATTATGTGTGGATATTTTGTCGATCCTTCGTTCGAAATTTAAAAAAACCGACGTCATACTATTTACATTATACATATTCACGAATATGATATACAAATGTATTTTAAGTAGAACCCGACCAACCCTTTTCGTTTTAATCTTATTTATTTGATCTTACTCAAATCGTGTTATAGAAAAGTTGGATACGGATCTTGCCTCGCGAAGTTGGTACACTCGACACATTAATTAGATCAGTCGGGTTCGTACTTCGAGACTAAACTTCAGAGGGACTAGAATAGCACTTGAGCGCGCCAAGTCGCTGGGCCTGCCCTTCAAGGATACTTCTGACGAGTGTTGTATTGAAATCCAAGGTTGGGGGTGAGGACTAAGAGGTTATCATGCGAAAGATATATCGTCGATAAATTTTTAACTACCTCAGGGTAGCATTTTTGGGTCCGTTTTAAGGATATTTGCAGATCTTTCCTTTTATTTATAGATTGCTGAACTTTGATTTCCTCAGGAGGTAAGAGAAAGTTTCTTTTGTTTAACTTGAAGCCACCTCATAAAGTAACGGAACAAGGAAACAACGAAGCCAACTTATAAACTTGTAACTTATAATCCTTACCATTAGAGGTCTAAATCTGTCAATGTATTATATATATGGATAATGATAGTATTTACTACTTCTCCTGGTAGAGTTTGCCAAATTTACTTTGAGAAGTATGTGGCCACATATTTATAGACATAAAGAAAATCTTTTAAAATGACATATGTGGATAGACATTTTAATAAATAATTATGGTGATATACTGTTTAAAGCGATTGCTATGTCTGTAACACTTGTGTTAAACAATGTACAATAACAACATTTTATAAATTAGAATCAGTTTCAGTTATTTCAAAACACATTTTTATGTTGCGATATATCTTCTACTTTTTGCGAGTCGGTAGCTAGTATACAATTGAGGATTAGTTTAACTATCAATAAAACCTTATCCTGTAGATACCTGGCTGAATGCCACATCAGGCCCAAACATAACAGAACCCGGGCCGTTAACCTGTATGTCTGTACATAACAATTAAAAATAATTGCGTATCGGCTCAGGGTTTCGTGTACGAAGGTTCTATTGACAATTGTTTTGAATCACTGTTGATAACTTTGCGGAGATATTGGATTTTAACGTGTGGCATTATCGTTTCACTGTAGGTGCTAAAGCTTACGGCAACGTGAAGTACTTAATTTTGTTAAACTCCAACCCCTTTAGCTAATCTCAAAAGCCTATGTTAGTAGTGGGTTCACGTCAATAGTGCAATGGGAGAATGAGGGCCGATACCACTATCTCACGATAAAGTCCTTCACCTTAATTATCGCACTATGTCGCTTTATTAAATCAGAACATCACTTTGCTATGCTTTCCTATGTTTTACTGGTTACAGTCCTGCGTTAAATAAAATGAGGCTAGATTAACCAACACCCAGATTATCGTAGAATGGTGTTCTACATTAAGGATATTAAACATATCACGCAAGCACGCGAATTCGCCGTTACAACAATTTGTATTAATCTAATGTTTAATCTTTTTAACAATACCAATGTTATTATAAAAATCTCTCTTTTGTAAATATTATGTTGGGTTGAAAATAATGTTTTTATTCATTATAAATTATTTATACACCAAATATACTAAATGACCGATACGGATAACCAGAAATTAAAAGCCAAGACAGAAGAAACTGAGAAATACTTCTTCCCGGTAGCAAAACATTAACATTCATTCTAAACATTAACTTACTCCGTTAAAGCCTTTTGTAGTAATAATGTTCATAAAAAACAAAACGATAAAATCCCCAAGAGGTATACGAGTATGAAGTCTTTCGCTTTCATATCCAGACGAAAAATATAACATTGAAATAAGCCTCGTTCCTACTATAACATGTGAGTTCAATACCCTACGAAAGTTCTTCAAGTAAGTACCACGATAAAAGATACCACACGTAAGCCTACACAAAATTGAATTATTCAAGCGAGGGTGGGGGCGCGGGGTCGGTGACGCCAGACTATTACAGGGGACCATTAATTAGATAGATATGCTTATGACCTATGAACAGCGTCGTCAATCAGCTGTGAAAAACTGCACTGAATAATGCCCGTACAAAGCCATTTTCTTATATCGATGGCTTCTACGTAAACTATCGTATATTCAAATGCTAGAGTTTATAGAAGAGCAGTATAAAATATTGCTATGTAACAATCACCTTGCTTTCGTAGTTTTCAAATGATTTCTATTTGTTTACCATTTGAAAAACCCTATTTAATAACCATTAGAAAACTATGGGATCAAGTACTTTTTATTGTTTTCCCGTAAACTCAACTTTATGCATATACGATAGGTACTACTATGTTCTGCACCTGAAGATGGTGATACTATAACGTAGCTCGATTATCTACAGAAACGATACTTCAAAGAGTTTTATAACGGTAAACTGAATCAGTACAAGAATTAAACTTTAACTACATCTACAACCTTATAATTACAGCCTGTTGAAGATCAGCTAAATTTGGATTTTGATTTTTTTCTGTTTCCTTAGTTTTTGTACGAGGTGTATGTAACCCCTTTAATAAGACGCTGATCTACGGAGAGAAAGGACCTCTACGTGATACACGTATGTTTCAGTGACAGCTTATTTTATCTCCGAATATTTTACTTTCATTTAATAACCCTTCACGGCCGAGAGCCTCCGTTTCATTTCAATGAATTTTAAAATTGTGTCGTTGCAAATTGCCAACGGTTTAATGTAACGATCAATTTAATGATCGCCATCAGCGCCGATATATTGACAGAATAAATAAAACTGTTTGAGTGTACTCCAAATATAAATATTCGAGCAATTGAAACGTGAGTCCGTATAATGTTGAATTGAAATTAAATTTTACGGTATCAATATGTTATAATAGATACGATTTTATGACGATACGTTATAATTAAAAATTTCAAACGTTAATTGCTATGTTTGTGGTTACGTGATATTGTTCTGCAAATATTTAACGGGTTTGAAATGTATTCAAATTGTATAATGGCTATATTCGTTTTTTACTATAGAACGTATAAAAGGTGTAATGTAGATGCATAGTGCATCTACATTACACCTTTTTAACGTACATAAACGTTAGATCGAATATTTTGGAAAAATAATTTAAATATGAGAAAATAAACTTATATTTTAATCTAGTCTTATATTATTAAGTTATATTAAATTATTCTGTATACAATAAAAAAATAAACGAATAAAAATATGTATGTTATACATATCTTTAACAAAATATACGAGGAGCTACGTGCGGGCTCTTAGCTCAACCGCGCTAAATAGGGGGCAATTTTCTTTAATATTAATTCATTTAGCATAGCCATAACTTCCAGAAGTACGAGTGAAAATTTACTTATAATAGGCACTTGAATATATTGGTGTGAGGGAAGCGAAATAATTTAAAATATCCGTTCAATATATGTATCGTACGTCATATGAATAAGGTTTAAAAAATACGAGACATTCCCACGGCTCACTGTGGATTACTTAGTAAATAGAGCTAAAACTCTATTTTCTGTCAACAAGAAGAAACGGTATCCAACTCTTTAATTTATCCCTCAATGAACGACACTTCGTGTCGTGAAAGGAACCTCCTAATATAATTCACGCGCAATAATTTAATAACGTCTTCAATATACTTACAGAACTTCGGAAGATAGGCTTCTAGCGAAGTTTTTCAATTGCCGAAACTTTGTTCAGGATATTAATACATTATACAAATTTGAAGCGAGAAACTCTTGAAGGACACACTCGATAGATGGAGTATGTATTACGATTTTCTTTTATATCTCATTTGTCAAGAAAGACAGGTTGGTCATAAATGTCGATTTTCTATAATATTATAGAACGCATAGTATAATTTTACGGATTAATAAAATTATACTATATAGGTATGCGTCTTTTAAGTGCACTTGTGGACTTGTTGCACGTTAAAGTCACAGCATTAAGCTATTGTACATATATTTTATTTCTAGTAAATTAAATAGAGACAACTTCTTAAACTCTAAATACGACACGTTCTACTGCGTAAGTAGTTGATTAAGTATAGTCTTTATTAGCTTCCGTGAACTTATTATATACTTTTATGGTACCTATAAAGGCTTTCTTTAATTTTAGGCTTTCTATCCCATATTAATATCGTAGAAGTAAATAATACATTAACTTTTATTAAGATAATAAGAACTGAGTAAAGAGCAAAATATTGAAAGGAAACATAAAATATATATACTAACGAATACCATATATATATATAAATATTTCATAAAACACAGTATTGTATTCAAACTTTTTGGGTCAATTTAAAAATATCCGAAATAACGAGTAACATTGTGTACCAATACCGTAATTAAACACCTGCCAGAAACATCATAGCAAAATGTTTCGTGCGTGGGATGCTAATCGAAATACGTAGGCGTTGAGAAAACGAATGTTCCAATAGAAGCGGTTTGCCAGTTCACATTACGCATTGATATAAAGATAAATAAGTTTAATTCGACTTGTTTTCATACATGCCCGTATGGAACGGAAAAAACGACGGGTGGTGTATTTTAGTAACTAAAAGATATTATTGAGCGACAATTGTACAAGAATTAGATGATAATTTTAGAATACAAAATCGCAAAAAAGTTATTAAAAACATATAGGTCCTCGTCAAAAATTTGACTTGAGTGACAAGGATTTAACATTTCAACGTTACAAACAGATCTTGTCTCGTTCAGACCAATAACACGTTCCGTAACGTAGAAAGAAAGAAAAATACTTACAGTACAACCGGCAGTATATCCGCCAAGTTCGCGAAGCAGACCGGCGACACATAGTACCTGTATCAAACGCTACCTACCTGTTGTTAGTACTCACTATGCTAACAACATAAGCGAATGTTTGAATGTCATTAGCGCCATAGTTTCGTCAACTTGCCCATAACGCAATCTAGAATATCTCTCCTTATGAGAACTAATGACTCAATTATGTATGTATGTATAAACCTAATGTTTCGCTAGGTGGCGCCCTTTTCCAAGAACAGTCACGGTCTCTGATGTGAGTGATATTAACCAATTCGTTACCACAAGTTTGTGTAAATAACTCTATCAGTCAGTATATTATTAAGAAGGTTTATTACGCCGAATAATTGCAAAAATCTACACAATATACATTTACGTATTAACCATTAAAACCTTTATAATCCAACTTTATTTTATTTTTCATCTATACCATAAAGCATCACACATATTCAATAGAGATAGAAATTGGTTTAACAAGCCATCTTTGTGGGTTATCTATTTTGTGGTGTAACACATTTTCTAGTAATTATGATAAGATGAGGTTGAAAAACCACAACTATTCTCCATTAGGCCTTCTACATATCTGGTTGTACACACATACGCACACAAAGGCTTGCACATACACGCACGCATGAACGCACGCACGCACACATACACGCATGCACACAAAAACTCACACACTCGCATAAACCTTTTACCTATGATAACGTACAAACATGGCTCAGATGAAAGAGAAGAAAGTACATCAGTAAGGTGTTGTCTCGCTCGTTGAGTTCATTTACTGTATCACGATATTTCGTGAGGAAGTCCATTACGGAGGATAGTACGGTTGTTGTCATTTAAATAGGAATGAACCGCTAACCTTATTATAGAAATGTCTAAGCTTTATACTGGAATGTTTTTGCCGAGATAGAACTCCAATTGTTTTCTTCTCTGTAGCTCATGAACATTTGTTATTAACTCCTGACAGACTTGAATTCTGTCTAAGGTCGAAACAGTCCGTTGCCTCATTTAAGGCCTAAGTTGGAACGCGTCATCAAGTTTTTCCATTACCACAACCTTCAAACCAGAAGAAGAAGCAAGAATATTGCTACTATGAGGTAGAAATAAGTATGGAGGTGCATCCAGAGTCAAACCCCGAAATGTTCTACCACCAATAAGAGATCTGTTAATTCTGGGATTAAACTACCTGTATTGCTATCTATGACGACCACGATGAACTAACCCATAAACAGATTTTTTTTTCTCGTTCCACTCCTCCCTTAACCGAGTATGTGTATGTCACCGATGTTTGCGACAAAATTTTTGTTTTACCAACACGTCCCCCGAGAATCGAACCCGCAACGCCACAGAAACGGGGGCAACGCAACCGACAATTAATAATTTCCCTCGACTAATTAACAATTATTTACCGCTCCACTAATGGCGCCTCGAGGAGCGCTCAACGTACCTGAAACAAGATGAATGGCAATTAAACGGTGGATTGCGTACAAAGCCCTCCTACAAATATAATTTACTGGTCGCAGAACGGAAATCTCGCGGCACTTGTCACG
Source organism: Udranomia orcinus (assembly GCA_018247775.1). Classification (NCBI taxonomy): domain Eukaryota; kingdom Metazoa; phylum Arthropoda; class Insecta; order Lepidoptera; family Hesperiidae; genus Udranomia; species Udranomia orcinus. The sequence continues at coordinate 9,244 of DWGW01000642.1, forward strand.
TTTATAGTCTCAAAGTATCAGTACTGGCATAATTTGTTACACTGGCTCGAACTTGACTGCTTCTGGCTGTTGACCGCACCTTTGACAACGGAAACGGAGTTCTTTTCAGTTTCGCAAACTTTAGTCCATGTTCTAGATCGTTTCGTTTCCGCTGGCTCCACTATTACATGTATCTGCCTTATAACAACAGTTTTATTGCTGCTGTGTTCTGCTGTGTGCTGCGGTTTAAAGGGTTTACTGAAGAAGACGCTCTTAACCGAGGTGATCCAACGCAGTCCTCTTGGGTAGCAACGCAATTGTAGTCGATTTAATATAGAATTTAATGGTAACTTGGGCTGATAGATGTTCACGGCTGGCAGTGACCACTTGCCATCAGGTGTACCATACCGCAATTTAACAAAAATCTTCTCTTTTTGAGTATACTCTTAGGAGGTACCTAAGGTACCTAACGTACCTTAACGTTAAGATATTGTTAATGAAAATCTGCACACGTGTTAACTATTTTAAACAAGAGCCTATTAAGTTGCTCGTTAGCTTCGAATATTACTTAACGATCTACAAAACTTGAGGCTTGTAAACTTGTTTAATATTAGCCTAAAGCAATATATTGCATGCTGAAGTCGATCTACTCAAGTAGTGTTCTATGAACTAAGCTAAGGAAGAGTGTAATGTATACATATGTTCCAAATTTGCATGCAGAGCATCTGCTCTTGAAGGATTACTGCACTTCAGGGATCACAAATAAGTAGCATCAGACTTTAGGACCTTGTTCAAGTTAGTAATCTACATAATTTTAGTGGAAATGAGATTCGTAAAAATAGAGATTAACAAGAAAATTCAAAAGGTACTACCATGGCCTAATATTGTAAATAAACGTTACTAACAATTATGGACTTCATTAAATCAAATAGATTTATTAAATTTTTTGTAGGTACTCTGTAACTTTCTAACAACATCAAAAGCAGTCAATAAAACCAAAGTTTCGGGCGAATGCAAATGTTTTCCCCGTTGTGTTTGTCTTTGTTCGAACAAAGACGTTTCTAACAACTTGGGCGATGCGGTCAGATCCGGAGTAAGTCATTAATTCACCTGTCGTCCACAATAAGGGACTTACGAAATAAGTTGTTACCTTCCTTTCATTATTGGTAAGTATTGCTACACTGACGTGCAATGATATTTGGCCAACACGATTTTGTTCTTTGGTTTACATGTGCATAAACTATCTGGCTAAAATGTATCTTGTTATGTACGATATATTTGTGTAACTTATTAAAAGTAAATGTTATTTTCTGTTTTATTTCGCGAATGCTCTTCAATGCGAAATGCGAAAAATCTACACCCAATATAAACATGAAAGACAGTTAGCGAAAGGTAAGTGGCGACTTCTTAATAATTGAAAATACTTGGAGGAGAAAATAATTTCACGTAATTGTAAAGAGATAAAAATAAATTGGATAATTACATTGTACTAAGTAATTATTGTTATATGTGGTTCAAATTGTTAATGGTGGTCAAGTTTCTCTTCAACCGAGTATGCTTCAGAACAATCGCTTACAAGGAAATTGTGGTTCTTCATCTTCTATCATAAATAATGTTTAATTAAAGGTAATAACATAATGAATACTACAGAATACTAATGTGATTTTAATTGCACCTTTTGTAACTTAAAACTAAATATTAACCTATCTCCATTTTATTTAAGGCCATATAAAATCTCTTTACTACGACATCCTGTGTCTATATGTAAACATACGTCGTGTGTTGACTTGTGCCATGTTTTATTCGACCGCCCATTGCTTCTTTTTCTTCGTCCGTTTGGATTTAGCAAATAACAATAAGAGACGTTCTACCTGTCTACTGCCGGATGTCGCAACGTAAAATATCTTACGGGTACGAACACGCCCAGAGGTAATCTGAGCCTTGGCGCGGCCGTTTGAGGGTTGATTATCCCCCGGCGATCGTGGAAAAGTTGTGAAAAATAAGAAAATGGAGTAAAGAACATTTTGGAGCGCAATTTCGTGGAGCTCTCTTCATTTTGTGCCGTTTTATGCGGAGAGTCCATAGCGGGCGTAATTAACACTCTGCCGGCGGAGGTGGGCCGAATGGACCCTTTGATGAATACATTTTTAACAGCGTAACCGCAGAATAAATTTGCAGAATGGCCTCTATATGTACGCCGTGGGCTTGCGAGTTGTACGATAAAAGAGAAGGGTTAAGCCGATCTTTAAAACGAATCTTTGAAAGAAAATTTAAAGGTCCGATTCATTTTTGATTGAACCCGTACAACAGCGAAGGAGTTAAAAAGTTTTGAAAGGTTTTACGTGAATGGTTGAGAGGTGTGTTTAAAGTTTAATGTTATCTCGTTGGAGCGTCGTCTCGATAGAATAGCGCTCCTCGGTAGACTTAGAAATACATGTATGAAAATATTATGCAAACTTTGAAAAGAATTGAAAAGGGTTTCTCCAGATATGACCTTTTAAAAACGCTCTCATAAACACAACTTAATTTTTTTCTTTTAAATAAAATAAGCATACGTTCATGCAGTATATCTTCGGTTACATTAAACCGCGAATATTTGTAACATTTGAGATATACCCGACCTATTAAAATATAAGTAACTCACAGAAGAATAGACCACGATTCAAACGACACTGCTATAAAACATACCTAACATATTAGTATCTTTTAATATATTAGTACCTAGTAATACTAGTATTACCAAACAGGATCGGAATTTTAGAAAAAAAAATTGGGGACAATAGGATGACCATTACAAACGGATCGGATTTTGAGCTAATATAGGAATTTTTAAATTATTTTTCCATACATAAAGCAATTGTCAAATGTTGTCAGATATCTGGCCAAACCAATAGGCTGTCTCGACGCAAGACGATTTTATCAGAATCCGGACTACACTGCGAGTGGTAACTAGCAAACGCTCTTTTCACTGCAGTACCAGTATTTGAGCAGGTAAATTGTAATAAATAAGGTCGCGCCTAGATTACTGTACTAGCAGTGGCGAGACTTAAACGATAACACGACACAGTTTTGTAGTTGTTGTCCTTTTCATTCCTTGAGAATTACACGCGAAGAAAAGGGACCAAGCTGTTTACTAGTTTCTGTTTATGCAGGATTTTCTAGGTAACTTCTCTTTATGACATCTTATCCACTTTGGTCTCTTTTACTGCCAAATAACTTGCGAAAACTAAAGGCCTTATTTTCTTGTTTATAGCCTAAAACTCTGTCTGTCTCTTTCTGATCGATTAGTTCTATTAGAGGCGAAGAAAGAAAATATGTTATTAGCTATAAATACTTAAAACGTATTTCACTTTGGGTAGTAATACTTTAGTTATGATGTTTAAAAAGGTATATAAAAAACAAGTGGGTAAGATGCGGTAGCATAAGAAAGCTGGATTGGAAAAGGTCTCTTTGCTACACACAATCAGTCTTAGTCATACTGTAACCTACGGTCAATTGTACATAATAGAAAAGGACATCCAGAATACACTATAGAAAAGGCCTTCCCCGGGTAATAGTCTCAGGCCCAACGTATAGATGACGTAAAGCGAATCATCAGTTGACGAAACATGCGAGTGATTCCGTTCTGCTTCCAAAATTCCAAGTTTCCACGAAACTAACGATATTTGCTGAAGCGATCCCATGTGTCTGTTGCCAGCGCCGAACGTATAGTGTAAACAGAGTTTTTGCGAGACTAGAATTTGCACAGATTCTACGAAAACATCAAAATACACACGGTTTAGATCTTTACCTCGCTCTGATGTAAGCAAGGACAAAATACCGGTATACCTTGTTATAAATCAAATGTCGTTTTTAAGAAATATTAAACTATTAGCCAATTGAAACAAAGAAGGTTTTTTTTTAAGTTTAAGGTTCTTTATTTCTCAAAAAGATTACGTTAACGACTTACAGAGAATATATATTTAAAAACAGATTAATTGTTTGCTTGGGCGAAATGTACCTACATATAATAAAATATTGGTACAATTGCAAATCGTTTTTGCAAAAAATATATCACTACAAAATGTGGGTGATTACGTAAATTGTTGCATGCGAAAGAGAAATAATCACATATTGTTGTGTTGTATGTGTTATACAACACAACAATATGTTTGAGTGACCTTTGAGTACCAGGTAAGCGTCAGATCGTATTTCTAGTTGATTTATATTTGAAGGTAGAGCCTTAAATGGTTTAACAACGTGTGCACCATCTGCTCACCTACTTGTACATTTCATTGTTGACTAGTACATAGTTTCGTTTTAATTTAGACCTTAGCGCTTATAGCGTTTTTGTTGTTCTTAATTAGAATTGGTTGAAGGTTGACACAGTTATGAATAAGTCGCCATCATTGCACGGCACCGTGGTGGACGGCGCGTTCGTGTCCGACGCGCCGACATCGTAGAGACAAAAGGCCCCCCCGAAAATGGGTCCGGCCGGCCAATTTCGGCCGGACAGCCAGGGCGGAGTCGCGGTAAAGGCTATATGCACTTTGCATTCCCGCGTCTCCGCCCGAAATGGTACGGGGCACCGTCAGGTTTTAGTGGGTTCGAGTCCCACATAACCCTGCTGC